>JARYGA010018541.1:0-32018 GCA_030545235.1 Helianthus tuberosus | reverse complement strand
GGTTTATTTGAACTATTTGTATGTGTTTTGAGTTCTTGCTTTACAACTTGTTCAGTTGATGACAAAACCTAGTAACTTGTTGAGTGACATAGAAGAGGTTGACTTACGCTAGTAGATAGGGTTAATCGAATTATAAAAAATCTGATGACAAAGACCTATTTTTATTACCATATTAAATTAACCAACTATCCAGCATCATGTTATGTGATGGCCAACTAACTGAGTAAACTGAGTTTTGTAAAACCTATAACCTGAAGTTTGGAAAATGTTACGTTTTATAAATCTGATATCTTTTCTTTTAATTAGTTTAAAGTTTTCTTTCATATTAATTAAAACCCCCAATTCTAGATTAGTAGTAGTTACTTAAATAATTTAGCTAAATACTAACCACATATTCCCCGTGGATACGATAATCAACTCAGGAGGTCATCTAGGCAAAGAAGGCCTACTAATTGGGATGATTATGTCACCTAGCTGACTGAAATGGATCCCGGAAAGCTCAATGATCCTAACTCTTACATTGAAGCCATTAGCAGTGATCAATCTTCTGAATGGAATAAAGCAATGATTGATGAGCTTGAATCCATGAAGAAAAATGGCATTTGGGATTTGGTAGAATTACCCAACAGAGTCAAACCCGTAGGATGTAAATGGGTGTTCAAAACAAAACTAGATCCAAATGGGAACGTTGAACGCTACAAAGAGAGATTGGTTGCAAAGGGCTACACTCAGAAAGAGGGAATTGATTATCAAGAGACATTTTCACCTGTCTCTCGTAAAGATTCATTAAGGATTGTCATGGCCCTAGTAGCTCATTTTGATTTAGAGTTGCATCAGATGGACGTTAAAACCGCTTTCCTTAACGGAGACTTAGATGAAGATGTTTACATGAAACAACCTAAAGGCTTTAAACATGAAGGTCAGGAGCATCTAGTCTGTAAGTTGAAGAAATCCATTTATGGGTTGAAACAAGCATCACGTCAATGGTACCTCAAGTTTGATGAAGTCATGAAGAAACAAGGTTTTATGAAGAATCAAGTGGATCAGTGCACCTACCTCAAGATGAGTGGGAACAACTTTACTATACTTGTCCTTTACGTAGATGGATTCTACTGGCAAGTAATAGTTTAGACATGTTGCATGAGTCGAAGCGGTTACTCTCGCATAACTTCGACATGAAGGATCTCGGAGATGCTTCTTACATCATTGGCATCGAAATTCACCGAGATAGACACAAAGGGATCTTAGGATTGTCTCAAAAGGCTTACAAAGATCGTGTCCTCACACGTTACAACATGCAACAGTGCAAACCCTCCGTCGCTCCAGTAGTTAAGGGAGATGTTTTTTGTTCATTCCAGTGTCCGACAATAGAGGTTGAGAAGGAGCAAATGAGCTAGATACCTTATGCGTCAGTAGTCGGGAGCCTGATGTATGCTCAAGTCTGTACTCGCCCAGATATCGCTTATATTGCTGGAATGCTAGGCCGTTATCAGACTAATCCTGGCCTAGATCACCGGAAAGCAGCTAAGAAGGTACTTCGATATCTACAAGGGACGAAAGACTATAAACTGACTTATACAAGAAGTGATCATTTAGAAGTGGTAGGCTATTCTGATTCTGACTTTTCAAAATGCAAAGATGATAAGAAATCCACTTCGGGCTATATCTTCAAGTTAGCAGGCTGACCCATCTCATGGAAGAGTCATAAACAACAGTTGACCACAACTTCCACAATGATGGCAGAGTACATTGCTGTTTCTAACGCAACCTGTCATGGAATGTTGCTTAGAAATCTGATCACTGGACTCAAAATCGTTAATTCCATTTCTAGACCATTGAAGCTTTACTGTGATAACTCAGTTGCCGTTAGTTTCTCGAACAGTAACAGTTCGACTGGAGCTGGTTTATATCTCGATACAAAATATATGTTCGTACGTGAACGAGTTGAGGAAAATAATCTTTGTATTGAGTATATTAGTACTAAAGATATGCTTGCGGATCCGATGACTAAAGGTCCCCCTCCTAAGGTTTATGAAGAACATGTTTGGAATATGGGATTTAGTAAAGACCTTATTTGAGCATATTGTACTAGCTTATGTTTTATGATTAATGAAATTTCCTCAGTTTGATTTTGTATGTCTCTTAGAATATGTTCAACCGGTATAATGGCATATAGACAAATAAAGTTACAAATCAAACAAAGGGCTTATGCGTATTTTGATCATGACGATTAGGTTTTAAATGGGGGTCCTGAGTCGCATAGTGATTCAACGGCTGTATTTCCCTGCTATAGTTCTTGTTTAAGGCTAAAATGAGTGTTAACTCCTGCTCAGGCTTATCTAATACTCATAGTAAATGATTACTCTGCTAAGTGGGAGAATGTAAGATTAAATATATTATGTCTTAATATTTAATCTAGTAGCCATTATAATCATTTACATAATATAGATCAAAATATATAACAACCTATTAAATAATTAGTTGGTAATTGTTGATGGACCATATTACCCTTATTAACTAATTAGGTTTTCTCTTGGGTGCTTATATAAGGAGACTTATGTAGAGGTTAAAAGGTTACACACTTAGACACATAACCTAATTCTAATAACATCATAATCGACCTCTTCACCATCATCAGTTTGCACCCTAAGGAGGAACCAGATCATCCTGACAAATATGTCGAACTCGATGGCATCTTCTCTTACTGGATTCTCCACTGCACTGTCTGCGGTAACAGGTATGTTTTCATGTTTTCCATTATGTTTAAATAGATCTGATCCAACAACCTTGTCATGTTTGTAATAATATTTCATTTGGCCCTTCTCATTAATAAGTATTTATGTAATATTATTTCAAGAAAAATGAGATGTTCAGATAAACATTAACTAACCACGAAAATTATACAAATAGACCTAACTGTATTAGTGTTTATAGATTTGCTCTACTTTCCTATCAAGAGTAACTACTCCACTAACTCTTTGGAAAGAAAACATGAAAAGCACAAAATCCACACAAAGTTGATTAAACGAAGTTGTTTCCATTTATGATTGAACCTCCCAAAATATTTCTTTCATAAAAGATGGGATAGAGTATTTTCACACATAACACTAGGGTAACCCGTATTTTCTTAGTTCTTATCCTTGACTTCAAATTTTAAAAATATTGCTTATCAAACTTTAAAATACCAATAAAGTTTAAATTCATTTTGAGTCTAAGCCGTCTATAGATGTTTAATGTTTTTCAATCGACTTTCATTTCTATTTATCCTTTCTAGTTAACCTTTGAGCATAAGAGAAACAATATTCAACCTTAAAATGTCTATCTATAAGTTTGCATGTACTCTAAGTTAAACTATACTCATTGGAAAAGTTGAAAGATGTGCGGGCAAGACTGACCTTTGGAACTCCTTCCCAAGGAGGAGGCTAGTCGTCTCAAATAGAAGACGAAGCTAGAGAAGACACAACGACTAATCCGTTGGTTCTGTTTATGACCATGATGGATCAACTTTCACTTGATCAAAAAAGCTTTACTGTTGGGACCCAGAGAAAACCAAACCTATGGAGGATGCTAAAAAGAATGAAGTGAAGGACGACGATGCACTTACTAGGCCGTACCGGCCTAAGGACCTAACAGAGGTCTCTAAGCTCACAAGACGCATAGCCGAAGCTCCTCTCCCTCCTAAGCTAACGCCTCCCATCAATGTGGATAGGTATGATGTATGAAAGCCCTGGGGGACCACTTGCATGTATGAAAGCCCTGGAGGACCACTTGCATGTGTGAAAGCCTTGGAGGACCACTTGCATGCTTCCAGGGGTGCAGGTCAAGTAAGGGGGTCCATGCCAACATGGTGCCACTTGTTTATGCAAACATTGACGGATGGAGCCAAGTTGTGGTTCAATAGTTTCCCACTAGGGAGTATGGACACTTACGAAGAGTTATGTGACATGTTCTTAAGAAACTTTAACCAACAAAAGAAAGTGATAAAAAACCCTAATGAATCATGCAGATCTGACAGAGAGATGATAAAAGGGTGGAGTAGTACATGGAAAGGTTCATAAAGGAAAGCATGAATATCACGGGTGTTATAGAGGTTTTGAAGATCAGCAGCTTCATTAATGGTCTAAAACACACTCAGTTCTGTGAGAAACTGGTGGAAGAGTTCCTAGAAACATTTGATGGCCTTATGGGTCGGGTCAGAGCCTTTGTTAGGGAAAAACATATAGGTACCAAGGCTAAAGAGTTGGAAACAACCTCTAGGAGACCCAATGCACTGTTAAAGCTATGAGAAAAAAGTACGGCATACACAAAGCCAAAATTTTAATACGACAGGCCTAAGCTGGCTTTCTCCCTTACAAACCACGGGGCAACCCCTTACTATTGACACTTTTACCCCCCCCCCCCCCCTCCAACCAAGACACCCTGTGAGATCCTAACTACAAAAAGGGTTAAAAGCTCATTTTCACCCTAGGACCAAAGTCTTTCCCAAATGACTATTGTGAATTCCATAAGGGTTATAGCCACTAGACAGACAATTATATGTGTGGGGTGTCAAATCCAGGAAATAAATAAATAATAAACCTACTTAACACACTAAAAATAATATGAATGGAAATCAGGTTCATGTCCTCAAATATATAAATTAACTAATTATTCCAAAATGACTTTATTCATATACAAATATTTTAGGGGGGTTAGTTTAACTAGAATAAAAAGACGATTTTTATTGAATTTGTTGGATTAAAGAAAGTGTCAATTAAGCTGGTTGGGAAATTCAGATGTTAAAAGCTAATTTCAACAGCAGAGTAATTTCTTAATTTGATTCGGCTTACGATTATTAATGGTCACGGTGTAGTGATCCTTTTAAATAATATGTATTAATACTAGACGTCACATCCCTTGGACATCCACTCCATCTAATGACTAACCAAGCGCAATTCTTTGATTAGAGCCAACCCGTTACTCTAAGCTCACATCATTCGGATCTTCTTGTATAGGTTGTGTGATAGAAGTATCGATTATAATTAGCCACTAACATCGTTTGGATCTTAGTACATAACTCTACTCCTCCTCCTCCAACTACTATTGTCTAAATCAAGGGTTTGTTTGATTGATTGAGAAAACACGCAACTTCTTGAGAAGAAGTTATTAGATTGAGAAGAAGTAACCATCACCTGAAATCCTGAAATCCTGATTACAATTTTAACATAAAAAACCCGTTTACTGATTCAAACACCACATACACATGGTCTTGGTATTAATGACTTTGATTAACTATTAGAGACAGTTTTTAACGATAACCATACAACCAAACAATTCGTTACACTATGCCAATTACCTGATGAGAGGGTGTTTAAGCATGTTCTAATAGGTTTAACTATAATCTTTTATGTGTGAAATCGAATTACTTTAGTATTATATGATTTGCAGGTGTTTGGAGCTTAGTTGATGTAATTCGGAAGTTAATTGAAGGATTTAGGAAGATTGGTGGATGCTAGAAGTTGCGAGGTTAGAGAGGAAATTGACTTATGAAGGAGATAAAGAAAACCTCATTGAGGGCGCCATTGTCTCATTTGAGGGCGACACTGTCTAACTTGAGGGCGCACAACAGAGGCCGACCACAATGTAACAACTGCACAGAGGACACCACTATCTCAGTCTGAGGGCGCCAGCAACCCAGTATAGGGGGCCACCGGCGCTCTATGTCGATTTAATTACGGAAGTTGGGGATTTCAACCCCTATTTAAATAGAAGCTTTATGGTTACGAAATAATTAATTCTCCAGCCGTTTTTGGTGATACTAGAGGCATTCCAGAAATCTCAGTTTTGATGCAAGAACAATCCAAGAATATGTCTTTCGGTTTGATAAAAAAACATGCGCTGCTAATCCACTCATGATTTCCTCTAGGCGTAGGGTTTGTTATAAACACTTTGATTGATTTTTCTTAGTTTTGGGATTGGATTCTTAAACCCTTTAAGTTTTTAGTGAATCTAATTGTGGTTTTACATTTAAATTGTTCGGTTGTTTTGGGTATTAAATTGATGAACTCTTTTTTTTCTATGATTTGTTTATTGGTTTATATATTCATATGATTGAATTGATGTGTTGTGCATAAACCCATTAAGTTAATTACATAGCCATCACTTGTTTAACTCATGCACGGGCTACCATTAATGGCTTCTCACTAATTTAAATAGATCGAGTGTTTTGTAAAATGTAACACCTCCTAAAATCACGTCCAATGATGTGTTGACACGTGTACTAAACCCTAAAGAAGTCAAACGTTGACTATTAGGGACTAATTTGTGAAAAATCAAAAACTTTGAATGTGGAAGGACTGAAAGTGTCAACATGCTTAAACTTAGCCTTTTAATGACCTTACACGGTATTCGTATTCGCAAATGAGCCACTTGTTGGTCGAGAGGAACCGTCTGCGTACTTATTTGAAAGTTTGCGCGTCGAAGGGTTAAAAGCGTCAACATGTTAGTTCTTACCTCTGAGTGACCTTTTAACAAACCGAGAGCTTCATGATGTTTGATCATGCTCTCGGGAATGCCTAATATTTCCATTTAAGGCTTTTATGCCAATAAGTGATGTTGCGCGCAAGTTTGTAAGTTAAAGGGGTTAAAAGCGTAACATGTTTAATTATAGCTCTGAATGACCTTTTAATGAACCCGAAGCATCATGATGTGCAATCATACTCTCGAGAATGCCTAATATGGGCTACATAGGGCTTTGATGCTATTAAACGATAATACGCGCAAGTTTGTGCATTAAAAGGACCAAAAGTGTCAACGTCTAAAACTGCACCTTTGAGCTACCATTTTAACTCCATGGAGCATCGTAATGTTCGATAATACTCTCGGGAATGCCTAATATGGGCTATGCAAGGATTTGATAGCGTTAAACAATATTACGCACAACTTTGTGCGTTAAAAGGACTAAAAGCGCCAATGTGTGAAACTACGCCTTTGAGAGGCCTTTTGAACAAACCGGGAACTCCGTAATGCTCAGTCAAATTCTCGGGTGTACCGAAGATTGGCCACTAACACTTTCACATCTTATGATAAAATATACATGAAACTAGAAAAGTTATGTGCAATTTATGTCATTTTTGAAAGTTTAAAAAGTATATACAAGACAAAAGGACTATAATTGCCAAACCCTCAAACTCGTTGCTGGATCTGAACACCCTCACGGGCTGCGACCCTGTTGGGCCAGCCCAGTCATGCAGCGCGACCCCTGGGTCTGCAGAAGGGACTAAAACAACAAGCAGCACATGTATTTTTTTTTTTTTGTTAATTCTTTCCTTGTTCTCCACACATATAATCTAAACCATTTGAGCAATCCATGGGTTTTCAATGGTTTGAAAAACCTGGTTAGACACTTGTTAACATCCTAAGCAATCCCCTAAACACTTGGCAAGATCCGAGAGATTCATGAAAACTATAAATAGGCCATGATTTCATTCATTCCAGCTTGCACCTTTCCATTCTTTCTTTCTACAACTCTTCTTTGGAGGACCCTGAGAAATTGGGACCTTCCTTTGAGTTTTCTTCAGTCCATAGGACCACTTGTAAGTGTTCCTTTCGTGACTAGTTCTTTTATTTGGCTTTTAAAGCCGAAAAGTCAAACGTTTACGATAAACGCTTTGACTTTTAGTTAGACCTTAAACGGTCGAGCCATTGTTTGCAACGAACATGGATACGTGATCATAATTAGGTAGGTGTTATCCCTCAAAAGGGCACCTCTTAATAATCACGTTTGCTTGGTCAATTGACGAGTCAATGTAATATTGTTTTAAAAAGTCAACGGGTCAGTTTTGAAATAATTGCGATATGGGTTTAGAAGTGTTCTAGAATACATTTTATCATATAAACAACTTAGTAATAATTATTAGAACATGCGCAAACATGTTCGGCTCGTCAATTCCAGTTTTACGGTCGGTTCGCAACCGAAAGTCGCGAAGTTTGACTTCTACGTTGACTTTCGATTATGAGCCGAATTAGATTAGTTTGCTACTGATTTTAGGTTCTGTTATGATCGTACTATAATGTAGCATAACCCATAAGTTTATATTACACGATCATACTAGAAATCTGAGTTTTTGCACATGTTTCGTTAATATGCCGTACTTTGACTATTATGCCCTTTTTAGCAAAAATAAGATTTTAGACACCAATAAGCTTTCAAACAACTTAGGTACTGATATGTTAACATGTTTAACATATTTCGATGATATGAACCTGATCATAAACTGAGTTTGCGCGTAATGTCGTAATTTATGCTTTAAATTGACCAAAATGCCCTTTAGGCGCATAGATCGGTTTTAAGCATAATTTTTCATACCAAACTCATTGCCTACTAGTGTAATATTATAATTAGGATAATTTGGGATGTCCATTCAGTTTACAAACTGATTTTACGCATACGTTCTTGAATTATGTCCTTAAATGACGATAATGCCCTTTTTGCACCTAAAATGATTTAAAAGCATAATTTTCATACAAAACCTTTTTACTACTGATATGTTATATTAATTAACATATTTGGATTATATAGACCTGGTCATAACATCAGTTTTCCTTAAACGTCGCACATATCGTTATTTAACGATTTTAACGCCGTTTCGGCGCGTAGTATAGTTTTAAACCATAACTACCAATCAAGACTTGTTACCTACTGATTTATAAATCATTTTAAATATTTTTACAGTAGGTATATGTTAAAAACTCAGATTCCCAAATTAGCCTTCAAAATTATGTGTGAAATTACCAAAATGCCCCTACGGAGCATAATTTGGTTTTAAATTATGAAACACACATATGTTTGATATCATACTGATATTATATCATAAATAAAGTGTTTTCAAAGAATGTTTATGATCGTAACATCAGATTGTACTCAAGTTCCTTTTATACGTCGTAGAATGACCAAAACGCCGTTACGAGGCATAGTTTGATTTTAAAACCTAAACGGGCATACATGTGACAACCCGAGATTCCAAGGTCTTTCCTCTATGAGTTAATTGTAACTTGTGCGTGATTGATGAAAAACTGAGGTACTCTTATGTATGGCTATTTATTAACCTAATACTAGTTTATGTTTTATAACTGCAAAACTAAAGTCAAACTCTCTTCACGAAGATCAGGATCTTCGTCATCATCATTACCCGACGATACTTGGACCTTCACGATCAACATCACTCGACGAAGTATATTCTTCGTCGAGCATTCTTCGCCAAAGAGGGCTTCGGCCCAGTTCTCCTTCTCGGCCCAGTTCCCTTAGCTTTAAACACCTAACCTATTCTTTTCCCCTCTTGTGTACGCACGTATGTACAGATTGTGTGTTTTCCAAACCACAGCAAACCCTAACCCTTCTTCATTTTCTCTCTCGACCGATGACAATCAAGCGGGTTCATCGAAGCTTCAATCTCATGAAACATCATCTCCTTCTCTTATGCAAGTGTGCAAGCACTTTACACCCCTTGGTTAGTATATCATCGTTGTTTTGGTTTGGATTTCGTTGCATGCTTAGTTCCATTGGTATATGACACTGTTAACGAGTATTGTATGCACATATAGTATAGCCGTGTTGTGATGATCGATTATGAACAAGTGTATAACTGATTAGTATGGGTAATAGTGATTCGAAAACTAGGGTTATATGATGTTAAATATGTTACTTGATCGAATTGAATAATGATTATGATTGACTATCGTTGTTTCGGTTTAGAGATGTTGAGAATTGTATGATAGGGATATTGGTGATCACGAATCTGGTAGGACAGAACTAGTAAATCATTATGATAATTGAAAGATGATTAGGGTTGCATGCTAATGATTGAAACCATTATATTGATGTTCTGATTAGGATGTTTAGGGTTGTTGATCGAGTAGATTAATTGTTGTTGATTGAATGTTGAATGTGTACATGATTAAACCGATGAAAATGATGATAATTATGTTGATGCAATGAAACAGTTAGAACAATTAGGGTTTGCAGGTGCACCATAACCATCTATGTTATCCACGATGAACATTGATAGTTGGTCACAATCCGGTCACGACGAAGAATGTATAGTTCGTCACTGCTAGTCTCGACGAAGAATGCATAGTTCGTCACAACCTAGTTTCGACGAAGACTGAGTCTTCGTCACAGGTGATTGTTCGCCGAGGTGGTGCATGGTCAGAACAGTTCACATGTGATTTGATACTTTGTCCCATCTGTTGTGTTATTAGGACACATGTGTTGTGACTTTCTGTTGGTGGCATGATAGTAATGTTAACTGAATATGAGGGTTTTGATATAGACTCATGTGGTAGTCAATCCATCTGTTATAAGTTATTGTGATAACTGAGTACTCGATGTGCAACATAAGGTGATCTTGTGATAGATGTAAATTGTGCACTTGATTTATTGTAAAAACTGATGTTATTGGTAACCATTGTTGGGAACATGAACCGTGTTATAAACGTGCATGAAATCTAAATGCTTGCTATGTGTTACGTGACAATGGTATTATGTGTGACTTGTTGAATACGTGAATTGGATATGTGTTTACGAAACTGATTATTCTTGGTAACCACGGTAGGGTATGGTTGACTAACTTGGAACGGGTAATGTAATGTAACATACCGAGCAATCTAAGGTGAGTTCATTCCTCTTGAGCATGCATCCCGGTGGGTGGGACAGTCATCGGGTATCCCTGAGAGGGATAGGTTTTTGGGTAAATCAAATGGGTATTCCTAAGAGGAATACGTCTTGTGGGTAAAATCTAGAATGTTGGATAATACACTCATCCTATAAGTCCCATCTTGTTTGTTACCTGAGAGGTAACGGGGTATTAGTTGGTAGCGCTATCTAGGTTTGGCACCCTCACCCCGTACCTGAGAGGACGGGTGTGAACTAATGACCCAGTCATGCCCAATGCTTTGATAGGAGCATTGGGGATAGGGCAAAATAAATCTGGAGCCGTCTTGTATTCGAGGTATTATCAACATTGTAATCAATGAACTGAATTAAACACCTGGTAACTAACGTTTTCGTAAAACTATGAACTCACCAGCATTGTCTGATACACTTGTGTGCATGCTCGCATGTTATAGGTATGTGTGGATGTGGAACTTACTGTCTGGGATGCTGGAGTGGTCATGAGTCGAGATACATGGAAACTTGAAACAAGACTAGTTGGTTAAATGCACTTGGGTTTGATAAAACTTTGTATTAAGCTTCCGCTGAACACAACATGTTGTAAATAATGTTTTGTAACACCCTATCTTAATAAATGAATGCTTTATTTAAAATCTTATATGAGTTCATTGTGATTGGTGGCTAGATCCTGGTATGTCACACGCCTCGCGGAGGATTCCGCTTGGGGTATTTTTGGGGGTGTGACAATACAAGTTGATATCCCACTGATATTATAACTTGCTTAAAGTATATTGGCATATGGAACTTGTTCATGACTCATCCGGTTACTCGTTATCGCTTATACGCGTACGGTTAGAGTTACGTAACTAGTTTACGTAAGTTTGCCGAAACGGGTTTAACCTTATCATTTTTACTTCTAAATCTAGAATGTACTTAGTTTACCCACATTATACAAGTTTTCATACTTGTTGGGTCTAAATTACATTTTATTCCGGTCATTGCTTAATCTAGCTTATCGTACCGTTTTAGATACTTTAAGCTAGTCGGTCTAAGCCTAAGACTTAAATAAGACCGTTAGCATTCTGAATTAGTTATATATTACCATCATTCCAGACTAGAGCCACTTATGTAGCGTGTGTTACGATAACGAAGAGCAAAACACGTTGATTCTGCGAATACCCGTGTTGATCTTCCCCAACCCCCAAAATTCAACCCAAAGGGCACAGAATTTGAAGTGAAATTTGAGTAAATTTGAAATTCAAGTCTGCTCTTTCAACTTACAATAGAAACATATAAATAAGGACAGAAATTCAAAATGGGCCACAAAAAGGCCATGGGCCAAACACAAGCCCAAAAACAAAATACCCAAAACACTTCAAAAAACATAAAAACGTAAATAACTAATAGAAATAAGTGTTTTTTGGCCCAGAGAATGAGAAAACCCCCTTACGCATTTGCAACAAGATGGAGCTCGTTCTCACGATCGTTTCGCCTGGTCGCACGCCAAAAACGGACCCCCGTAGCCCAAGCTAGAGCAATTTTAATGAAGCCCCTTTTGTTACCCGATCTTGGGCCTCCAAATACAAGATGGCCCGCTCCTCTACACTTGGACCCGCATCAGCCACCCGGTAAAAGCTACCTGCATTTAGTTAGATTGGATACGACTGAGTTATTTTGCTGTGAATCAAGTATTAGCTCAGGTAAATACTTTTAACTTATTTTCCCTTATACGGACTTGGGATACGGTAAATTATTACCGCTTGGTCGGGTGTGGGATCAATCAAATGCCGGATTGTGGCTAGTAAATCCACATAACCTGTTTTGATACTGTTTTGTTGATAACTTAAACATTGGGGGTTAATGCGACCATGTCCTGGACCGATGCGCAAGGTGTAGGCATACGCCGAAAAGATGCCAATACTAGAATATTAATTACCCACAAGTTGGGGATAACTCCTTTATGGGTTTATAAGTGGTATGTCGGTTAATCATGTCCCAGTCTCTGTACTGGGCCCCATGTGTATGGCAAAACATGTAATTCAGTATACAAGATTATAAATGTAATTATCCCAAGTAATAAAATATTTCCGTGCCTGGTGCACCTAAACCAATTTTCATAAAACATTTTCAAATTGAGTCGGTTAATTGTATTTACCAGTGTAAACTGACGTATTTTCAAAAGATTAAGTGACAGGTACTACTCATAATAGGCTGTGAGTTGCTCGGTGTCGAAATAGAGGATCTTGCAAATCCTTAAAGATGCCTTAAAGTCTGCTAAACTTCATTTTATACATTCTGTAATGATCCGCCTGTGGATTTGATATTACAAGCTCGTCTATAATTAATACTTTGATATTTTCAGACATTTGGGTTTGTAATAATATTTTATATTCCAAGACTTCCGCTGTGTTATTCTGTGTATGTTTGACCATGACGATACCAATCTTATGTCACGATACTCCCCACCGGGCCAACCGGGGTGAGATGAAAATATCGGGGTGTGACATAAAACCTGAACCTGGAGGGGATTACCTTCTTCTCATAATTGTTTTCTCAAATTGATGCAGGCCCAAGTATAGATGATCAGGCCATGACATTTCTGGAGGCCCATGATCGAGCCTCCAAGAGTGTTTTACGAAAACGAGCATAACTTTAGCTACGAGTCTCCATTTTGGGCGTTTGACCAGTCAAATCTAAGCTTGAAATGAGGAGCACGTCATGGCAAGGACTTAAAAAGGGCCATGTCCAAGTTTTGGCCCCAAAAACGCGTTCTAATGGCAGTTTTGGACACTTTTATGTTTTTTTCGGTGTTTTATACATTTTGCTTTTAGGCTTGTGTTTGACCCATGGACTTTTTGTGGCCCATTTCAAATTTTTGTCTTTATTTATATGTTGCTCTTTTAATTTGGATGGTCAGAAATCAATTTCGAGTTTACTCACTTTTCACTTTAAATTCTCAACCCTTTGGGTTGAATTTTGGGAGTTTGGGGAATATCATCACGGGTGTTCGCAGAATCAACGTGATTTGTTCTTCGTTATCATAACACACGCTACATCAGTTAGTATCAGAGATGAATTCCTGGCTCAAAATGCCTCCGAGGAGAAACATGCCACTCGATGAAGTGTTTGAACGAGAGTTAGAGCAGCGACTTATGGTGAGAGTGGATCAACGTTTGGATCAAGTGGTCGATCAGTTGACTGACCAGATGGCTGACTTGATCAATTGTAGGAGGCAGGGACCCAATGATGGGTATAGTTCTGATTTTAGTAACCCATTTGGTGATGATTCGAATTCCAAGGACGAACAGGAAGGGGGACCAAGGAGAGAATATGGAGGGGGTATTAGGCATTGGGATTCTTGGATAAGAGTTGATATTCCAGAATTTGACGGGACTAGTTTGAATCTGGAGGGGTTCATCGATTGGTTGGCTACTGTGGAGGAGGTGTTTGAGTACAAGGAGGTGAGTGAAAATAAGCGGGTGGCTTTAATCGCTACAGGTTACGTGGTAGGGCTTCTGCATGGTGGCAACAATTAAAGCTAACACGCAATAGGCTCGGAAAGTCAAGAATCGTGACATGGACCAAGATGAGAAAGTGCTTGCAATCCAACCCATATGTACTAAAACATTTAATTATAATAGATTTTTCCACTTCCTCTCATTGTTGAGGAGTGGGTAACGAATTGTATTGTACAAGTCACTCCTGCGGGCACTTCTTATAAAGCATAATATATGTAGAGGAGAATCATGCTTATGTGAGTTGTATCAAAAAAATAATAGTACTTTTCTTTTTGCAGCTTTGATTGTAGTCATTATGGTTTTAGGTAGAAACTCATCACTTTCAAAGTTCATTAAGGTGAATAAGGTCAACTCTTTTACCTAGGGCATAATCGTACAATAAAGTAAAAAAAGATAAGAAAGAAGAAGCCATCCCATGTGACTCTGACATCATGCACAGTAAAATAGTGCAAGTCGCTTGTAGACTATTTCTTAATTTTGTTTCACATAAAATGTTCCACAAATTCATGGCTCTGGTATGAGCACATGGTATAATTGTGCATTAGTCATTTGTACCTTACACGAATGACTTGTAAACTTTTCATTTTTATTTTTTATTTTTTATTTTTTATTTTTCAAGCTTGGGAACCTTGGTTTCTTAGTTTTGGATAAGAAAATAAGACGCATATTCTCAGAAGACCCGTTTCAACGAGTTCTTAGCTATCTGTTTGTGAGACACAGAGCTCGGAAGCGAATCATATGCACTTCCAAAAACTCTAGATCTGTGAGTAAACATAGTGATAAGTTTTTAATAGTTTATGACGCGGATAGTCAGGGATTTAGAACCTGTTAAACCAGAGTCAAGAAGCAGACCTGATCGTCGTGGAGAGGGAAGATCCATCCGTTTATATGAAGAACCGAGACACGCTTGTGCTCAGTTCCTCGGATGGCGCCAATGTCGAATCCATGTTTGAAACGGCTGGCGTTACTAACCTTAGATTCGGCGGGATCCGATTCAGATTCCTCATCTTGTCGTCATGGTGACGGTTCCTCTTGCGGGGCATCGGGTCTTGAGCTGCAGCCATAGGTAAATCTAGTTAAAGGGCCCGAGGGGGTTTACCCCGAGGGCACTCCAACGCTCAATTTAGTATCATGTATGGCAATGATAATTATAAGTGGAAGTATAGGGTGTAGTTTGGAGAGAGAGAGCAGATGTTGTATGGGAGAAGGAGGGAGGAGAAGTAACCTCAAGTTGTGGGAGATGTTGTCTGCCCCTTTTAGGAGAAGGGGCTTTTCCTTTTATAATAGTATTCTGGGGCCTTAACCCTAATGGGTTGGCCCAAGAGTGGTTTCACTAGAATCAGGCCCACATGGACCCACTGAGCATGTGGGGAAAATCTCAATGGGCTCAGGCGCAGACACCATTTGATAGGAGCAAGCCTAGAGGAGGAGCCCAAGCGGGGACCCTCGTCATTAGTTTCCAACCCACACATTTTTTTGGGCGACGTGTTTTAGGCGATTTTCAGATCTGATCTGTTTTGGAGATATTTGTCAAGCGATACTCACTTCACCTATAAACTGAATTCTGACGTGTTTCAGCGGAGGTGATAATGGTGCGCGAAGACGGGGGTGGTGGTTTATGAAGGTGGAGTAGATGGCGGTGGTGGTTTGTGAAGGTGGAGTTTGTGGTGGTGGTTTATGAAGATGGTAGAGGTGGTTTGTGACAGTGGCTGGGGTGGGGATAAAGTAATGAACTAGGGTTTGGTGGGTATAAATTAGAGAAAATGAAAAGGGTGAACAAAATGACTAATTTGCCTTCATGTGTGTTACACATGACTAACTTTAATTGAAAAAAATAAATTGGGTTAGAGCTAAAGGGCATAACGTTGTAATTTAAAACATTAAGTACAAAACTCATCAATTTTATAGACAAATGACATCGCCCGAAATTGGATATAAAAATAAAAGACAAAACTTGCAATTCACTCTTGATTATATATTATAGATTTAGATTCAAGTATTTCAATATTTTTAAAGCAACTATTAAATAGCCGAGAATAATTTCAATATTTTTAAAGCAATTATTAAATAGCCAAGATCTTGATTATATATTATAGATTTAGATTCAAGTATGTCAATATTTTTAAAGCAACAATTAAATAGCCAAGAATAATTTCAATATTTTTAAAGCAACTATCAAATAGCCAAGAATAAATTGCTAAAACTTTTAATAGTTTGCAATTAACTTTTAATACCTTCAGGCCCAATAAAGTAGTGTTTCGTCATAGAAGAATGTTCCAATGAAAAAATATCATCCTACAAACTATCATCCTACATCCACTATGCTATTGTTTTAGACATATTACTAGACAAGATTATAAAATTAACCAAAAATGTCAAGATCTTTTAAAGTGTTAGAATCTAACTTCTAATTATAAAGAATTTTAAATATGTCACATAATATTATCTCATTAGATTATAGTCTTGTGTATTATACGGGTTGATATTACATGGGTTTAACAATAAAAACTATTTACTTACAAACCACAATAAAAACTAGTAGGTGTAAACTGCTAATTATCTCATAAGCTGGCAATCTCTTACTTATTATAATCAATACCCAACCCGTTTATAAAGTGGTTAATCATCATTTTTTAGGAAACTTCTAAATTATTTTTACATTGTTAGCCACAAAACATATTTGGATAAATATATCCTTCAAAATCATTTTTTTTTGTAGATAATATAAAATGGTTCATGATTATAATTAGAGTTAATTACACAAATGGGTCCTGTGGTTTATAGTTAATTTCGCCTTTGGGTACTAACTTTTTTTTTAACATGTTTAGGTCTCATGGTTTCAGTTTTGTAACACCTTTGGGTACTAACACCAAAATTAGTTAATTAATGACCAAAATGCCCTTGCATTTTTTTAAGTTTATCAATGTAACACATTTGGGTACTAACACCTAATTTTATTTAAGTTTAAATCAATTTTATAAAATCTATTTATTTTCATCTTTTTATTATATTTCTTTATTAACATAAAGTCTATTTATTTTTTTATTTTCATATTTTTATTAAATTTCTTATTTAACATAAAATCTACTAGTTACACCAGTAAAATCTACTAGCTATATAGTTTTATGTAAATTAAATATCTTACTCGTTTTAAATAATCGAAACCTTACTCGTTTTCAATTTTGGATAGATAATAATAAATATAGAAACTGTATAAGTTCTAAAATAGTAAAATGTAAATGAACAAAAAAGCGAGTTAAAAAAAGGTTTAATTATATGAAAGATATTTATTATTATCAATTATATCTATCCAAAATTTATTATTATCAAAGATATTTATTATTTATTACTATCCAAAATAATTGATAATAAATATCTTTGATAATAATAATAAATTTTGGATGGATATAATTGATAATAATAAATATCTTTCATGAAAATAATTAAACCTTTTTTTAACTCGTTTTTTTGTAACGTGTTGTTACATAAAGGCTTAATTTTGTAAAGGCTTAATTACATAAAGACTTAATTTTTTTTTTCATGAAAGATATTTATTATTATCAATCATATCTATCCAAAATTTATTATTATCAAAGATATTTATTATTTATTACTATCCAAAATAATTGATAATAAATATTTTTGATAATAATAAATTTTGGATAGATATAATTGATAATAATTAATATCTTTCATATAATTAAACCTTTTTTTAACTTGCTTTTTTGTTCATTTACATTTTACTATTTTAGAACTTATACAGTTTCTATATTTATTATTATCTATCCAAAATTGAAAACGAGTAAGGTTTAGATTATTTAAAACGAGTAAGATATTTAATTTACATAAAACTATATAGCTAGTAGATTTTACTTGTGTAACTAGTAGATTTTATGTTAAATAAGAAATTTAATAAAAATATGAAAATAAAAAAATAAATAGACTTTATGTTAATAAAGAAATATAATAAAAAGATGAAAATAAATAGATTTTATAAAATTGATTTAAACTTAAATAAAATTAGGTGTTAGTACCCAAATGTGTTACATTGATAAACTTAAAAAAATGCAAGGGCATTTTGGTCATTAATTAACTAATTTTGGTGTTAGTACCCAAAGGTGTTACAAAACTGAAACCATGAGACCTAAACATGTTAAAAAAAAAAAGTTAGTACCCAAAGGCGAAATTAACTATAAACCACAGGACCCATTTGTGTAATTAACTCTTATAATTATATGAACCAGTTGTTTTGCAAAAAAAAAGTTTGAAAAATTAATGACCATTCATTTTGAAACGAGTATGACGGGTGAGTTAAACTTCTTTTTGGGATTACAAGTAAAACCCGAATCTGATGGTATATTTTTAAGTCAAACAAAACACATCAGGACAATTTTAAAGAAATACTCACTAGAGAATTGCTCATCATCAAAAACCCCAATGGTCACTGGAAATAAATTGGATTCTGATCCAGATGGTAACAATGTAGATAATAAAACCTGTAGAGGAATGATTGGATCATTGTTATATCTTACAGCTAGTAGACCAGATATAATGTTTTCAATATGTTTTCTAGCTAGTATCAATGTAATCTTGAAGAATCTCACTTAAAAGCTGTAAAAAAGGGTTTTAAAATATCTAAAAGATACATCAGATCTTGGATTATGGTATCCGAAGAACACAAGTTTGGATTTAATTGTATACAAAGATGTAGATCAAGCAGGATGTAAACTTGATAGGAAAAGTATATCTAGAGTATGTTGGGCAAGCAAGAAACAAAATTGTGTTTTTACTTCCACAGCTGAAGCAGAATACATAGCAGCAGCAGTCTGTTGTTGACAAGTACTATAGATACAAACTCAGTTGAAAGATTATGGAGTTAACCTAACAAAGACTCCTAGTCTTTGTGACTCAAAAGGTGCTATAGCAATAACTTCAAATCCAGTCTACTACTCAAGGACTAAGCCTATTGATGTCAGGAATTTGTGGTCAATGTTTAGTGAATTAACTAATTAACTACTATTGTCACCATTGTAGCGATCGCTGAAGTGACCACTGGAGCTACGACATCCTCTCCAACAACCACTAGAAAGCGAGCTTTGATCGGCCTGAAAATATCAAACTGGAAAAAAATGAGTTTCAAAAACTAAACTGTAATCTCATATCCAATTATGAATACATGACTCTGTTTATATAGGAGAGAACTATCAACTATACATACAACTAACAGCTATACACACAACTAACTATAACAAACATAACTAACTGTTATACATACAAACTGTATATATACTCTAATAATATTATTCTAAAATATTGAGTACAAAAAAAATACAACAAACAATTTAGAGTATAGCACATAGACTCAAATTATAGTTTACTCAAACGAATAATATGCAAACTCAATTTTGTTAAAAGAATATTTAACTTAGGTCCATTAAGAACCATCGCTATGTTCATGAAATTACGTACAACTCCAATATCCTTCACGTGATATCTACTTGTGATCGGCACTTATCTTCTCGCTTAGTGCAACTCCAAAGTTCATGTCCAAGTTTCATTTCGGTTTGAAACTCCAAACGTGAACAATTAACAAGAAACTACGTTGTTTATACAACATGTGTTTGCATGTATCAGATATAGTTATTTATGTATAAGAATTCATCTAATTTAAAAAAATGCTACCCAAACTTGTGTCGTAGCCAACTTTACCTACCTAAGGTGGATTTAGAAGTTTGAAATGTGCGCTAGTGCCTTTATGATGCATGACATCATGAGAATTGTCATAAAGAACTCTATAATATGGTTTCTATAAATAGTTAAAAATGCTAGAGAGCTTTATTAGCAATGGTTGCTATGGCTACCTCTACATATTTCTTTTTAAATTCTTTCTCATACCATGACATGACTCGCAATAATCTTAGAGGCACACCAAGACCCAAAGATGCACATGGGATCATCAAGAAAAATGATGGTTCGTCAAGGAGTTTGCTTGCTAAAGATCTTACAAAGGTAAACGCTACTGAAGTTCGCGCTAATAGAGCTAGTTTCTTGAAGCCAATAATGATGCTTGGCCAAAACAAAAATTATCTGGACATGATTCCGGATCTCGGTTTTGGAAGCATGCTTAGTGATGGTTTTGTTTTCCGACAAAACTTTCAAATCAGATCATATGAAGTTGGGTCAGACCAAGCAGTTACTATAGAAACCCTTATGAATCTATTGCAGGTATATATGGTAGATTTGTGATTAATATAATTGGTTATCGTAACTGACTATATATAATTGGCATGTGCATGCTCAGGAAACATCCATAAATCATTCGAAGGCAATTGGAGTATGGGGTGATGGCTTTGGTTTAACACGAGAGATGTGCAAAAAGAACCTAATCTGGGTGATGTCAAAGCTGCAAGTGGCAGTGGATCGTTATCCAATATGGTACAACTGGTCCATAAACCCATATTAATTAGCGTCTTAATATAACACACATGACTTTGTTTCGAGGAGACCTAATTGACGACCAGAGCTTGATTTTAAACGGGTCAAGCTCAGGTTTTTACTAACAGCTACTTAAACTCTAATTTAAATCCCTTTGTATTTAACAGAAATAATCTAATAATTTTTTATAAGGCTCAACTATTGGCACACCAAAGGTGCCTATTTGCACACTTTAGGGTTTATATACGCTGCGTATAGACCTATACGCAGCGTATAGGGTTGCATAAAAATCAGTGTCTGACTGAGTTCAGTTCTGGTCTGGCTGCTCCTATATGCTGCGTATAGGCCTATACACAGCGTATATAAAGGGTCAAAAAGACAATACTTTATAAATGTTTCTTAAAAAAACCACCCTTTATATACGCTGCGTATAGGCCTATATGCGGTGTATATAAAGGGTCAAAAATACAATTTTACCCGTGGTTTGGGCTGCGTATAGCCCCCAATCTAGGGGTAAAATGGTCTTTTTTGCCAAACATGCCCCACATATACGCCACATACAGGGCTATATGCAGCGTATAGTAAAAAGACCATTTTACCCCTGGACTGGGGCTATACGCAGCCCAAACCAGGGGTAAAATTATCTTTTTAACCCTTTATATACGCTGTGTATAGATCTATACGCAGCGTATATAAAGGGTATTCTTTTAGAAACATTTATACAATATTAATCGTTTTAGTAAAGTTTTATAAAAAAAGTTTTCTATTTTAAATAAATAAAAAAGTAACTATTTCTTACAAACTTTTTTATACAACATTAATCATTTTTATACAATAAATATCGTATAGGTGTGGTATAGGTCACATATTGGCCTCGTATAAGCCTATAAGTGTGATATCGTATCCTATAGTGTAGTATATGTCACGTATAGGCCTATAGGCACATACAAAACCTATAGGGAACCTATACAAGACTTATACTACACACTATACAATATGATACTATGCGATATGATACAATACGATACAATACTATAGGATACCATAGAACACCCGTATATGCCTATAAGTAGTATAGGTCCCCTATAGCCCTATAGGCATATAAAAGACATATACGAGACTTACACTATACACTATACAATACGATACTACATCCATAGGTCTATACGAGTTTTATACGAGACTTATACTATACGATACGATACTTAAAAATGTTTTTTTAAAGTACTTATTATAGAACTTTGCTAAAACCATACATAATTTATAAAATTGTTTCCTAACAAAAAAAATCCTTTATGTGCAATGCGTATAGGCCTATATGCAGCGTATATAAATGGTCAAAAAGACAATTTTACCACAAATTTAGGGTAAAAAAAGCTATCATTTATATACGCTGCGTATAGGCCTATACGCAGCGTATATAAAGGGTTAAAAAGACAATTTTACCCCTGCTTTGGGTTGCGTATAGCCCCAAATCCAGGGGTAAAATAGTTTTTTTACGATACGTCGCGTATAGCCCTGTATGTGGCGTATATATGGGGTATGTTTGATAAAAAGACCATTTTACCCCTGGATTGGGGGCTAGAAACATTTTACCAACGTATATAAAGGGTGTATATAAAGGGTGGTTTTTTTAGAAACATTTATACAATATTAATCATTTTAGTAAAGTTTTATAAAAAAAAGTTTTCTATTTTAAATAAATAAAAAGTAAGTATTTCTTACAACCTTTTTTATACAACATTAATCATTTTTATATGATAAATATCGTATCGTATCGTATCGTATAGGTGTAGTTTAGGTCACGTCTTGACCTCGCATAAGCCTATAAGCCTCGTATAGACCTCGTATAGGCCTACGGATGTAGTATCGTATCGTATAGTGTTGTATAAGTCTCGTATAGGCCTATAGGTGTAGTATAATATCATATCTTATCGTATCGAATAATGTCGTATAAGTATCCTATAGGTCCCCTATATATGCCTATAGGCCTATACGGGATTTATACTACACTATACTATACGATATGATACAATATTATATTACACGTATGGGCCTATACGAGATTTATACTACACTATATGATACGATACTACATTCATAGACCTATATTATACCATACAATAGAATACTTAACAATGTTTTTACTACAGTATACGATACGATAGTATACAATATTATATTACACGTATAGGCCTATTATACTACACTATATGATACCATACTATATCCATAGGCCTATACGAGACATATATTATACTATACAATAGAATACTTAACAGTGTTTCTTATTTATCTAATTTTAAAAATTACTTATTATCTAAGTTTGTTAAAACGATAAATAATGTATAACAATGTTTCTTAAAAAAACCACCCTTTATATACGCTCTGTATAGGCCTATACACGGCGTATATAATGGGACAAATTCCCATATCATATCAGAGATTCTCTTGGAAATTGAAAAAGATAGCTATACGCCGCGTATAGACCTATACACGATCTATATAAAGCTAGGATTTGATGTGCAAATAGGCATTTTGGTGTGCAAATATGTACACCCTTTTATAACTAAAGAAGGGATGATGGATAAATCTCTCACAAATTCAAAAACTTCTAAATTGGTCAAAAACTTACATTAGAAAAAATAATAGTTATAACAACTTGTAGTACATAAACAACCATAATTACTCCTCAATATACAATATATGTTTAGGCCTTACTAATCCTATGTTATAGACTGAAACTATTGCAAGGTATGAGATTTGTCTAACATCGGTTGTATGGGCAACCAATATAGGGTTTATATACCAAATTGGCTCTCTCACCCACCAGACTAGTTTTTTGGGATGAGTTCTCTCGTTTAGTATGTTGTTAGATTAAATATTATTTATTTAGTATTTAATCTTGTAGCCTATATAATCATTTATATTATATTAGATCAAAATATATTAATAACCTATTATAATTAGTTGGTAATTGTTGATGGACCATATTACCCTTATTAACTAATTAGGTTTCCTCTTGGGTGTATAAATAAGGGGCTTATTAGAGAGTTAAAGGGTTAGACACTTTACACAATCATACAACCCTCACTAACATCAATTTCGTGACTCTCTCTCCCATAACCGATTCTACCCTAGTCTCGGTTCATCACCATCATAACTTTACACCCTAAGGAGGAACCGGATCATCCTGACAAAGATGTCGAACACTCTGACTGGATTCTCCACTGCTTTGAATACTATTACAGGTATGTGTTTCATGTTTTCCATTTAGTTTAACCAGAACTGATCAACATGTGGTATCAGAGCATATGTTGATAAATCAGTTCTGTTTTTCGTATCCATTATTCTCGGATCGAAATCTGGAAAACGGAAGTTTTTAAAGACTTAAAATCAGAACTGTTTTCGGGTTTCATTGTGGCCGAAATCCCTGTTTTCGGAAACTGTTATTTGAATAATTGACTCGGAATTATAAAGGATTAAACTTATTGTCACGAAATCCATTACAAAACCATTAAAATCAGGTTTCCGATTTCCAGATTATGTTCTTATTTTCTTAGGGTTCATCTACTGTTCTAAATAAAAACTCGAAAATTCCATTATTTTGGAATCTAATTTTGGATTGATGGGTGTTTTTTAATGTTTTGATCTTAATTTTATCTATTAGAAATTTCGAAAACTGTTAAAGATATTCAGTTATTATTTTCGAAATATTGTGATAAGTTTAGATCAGAAATAAAACAGGAAACATTATCTCCACAATCCCTTAAATTTCGAGTTTCAGTTTTTATCACAATCAGCAGCTGTTAACAGAGGACTAGAGACCATCAGATCTCGACTAGAGACCACAAGGTCTCGACTAGAGACCACAAGGTCTCGACTAGAGACCACAAGGTCTCGACTAGAGACCACAAGGTCTCGACTAGAGACCACAAGGTCTCGACTAGAGACCACAAGGTCTCGACTCGAGACCACAAGGTCTCGACTCGAAATCATAAAGGTCATCAGAAGTCGATAACTCGAGATCAGAAGTCTACAACTCGAGACCATCAGGTCTCGACTCGAGACTACAAGGTCTCGACTCGAGACCATAAGGGCTTAAAACTTGATAACTCGAGACAACGGTCTCGACTCGAGATTACTGCGTTTTCGACTAAAAGCACTCGAGACCATGTTTGCGACTAGAGATCTCATTATGGAGTCGAGATCTCATAAAACATACTGACTCGAGACCTGACTCGAGACCCAACTCGAGACCTGACCCAGCGAACTCACCGCGGAGTTCGATCCGCGCTAACAGGTGGTTTGCTATTAAATACTTGGTTTTGTTTATACTTACTTAACTAATCAGAATCAGATAATTTTTACAAAACCAAAATAGCTTAACTTGAATGAGCTTCTGATGTATTAATTCTGGCCAAAGCTGATTTACTACATCTATTTATTGTTCAAGTCTTATAAAAAGCTATGTTAAGTATGCATTACAAACCTGAAATGTCTTAATTCTGGCCAAAGCTGATTTAATTCATTTATGTTTAGCATGACTTGACAAGTGCATAACTAAAGTGATTGTCTCATTTCTGGCCAAAGCTGATTTGTCACATTTACTTTGCACACATATTTAAATGATTACACTTCTGGCCAAAGCTGATTTGTCTTCATTTAAATAGAATTTTCCTAAGTCTATTATTTTGATGTTAGTAATAGACATTATCACAGCTTCATAATTATAATGGTCATTACTTATGCCTGCCTTAGTATAACATGCCCTTTAGATCACATTAAGACTTCTTTCTTAGTATCATAACTTGCTCATCTTATTTCCACTATCAGCACCCAATCAAGGAATTCCACCTTTGACTGGTGATAACTTTGCTGCATGGAAGGATGCCCTCATGCTTACACTTGGAGTGTTGGACTTTGATTATGCTCTAAGAGAGGATAAGCCAGCGGACCTTACTCCATAGAGTACTGCTCCTCAGCAGTTACTTCATGATAAGTGGACTAGAAGTAACCGCATGTCTCTCATGTTCATGAAGCAGTCCATTCATCACTCTATCAGAGGAGCTATTCCTGATTCTGACGATGCTAAAACCTATTTGGCTTCTGTGGAGGATCAATTCAAGGGAACATCAAAAGCACACGCTAGCACTCTTATCCTCAAGCTGGTGACGACTAAGTATGATGGGAGGAGCGGCATTCGCGAACACATCATGATGATGCATGACATGGCCAATAAGTTGAAGGGCCTAGAGATGGAGATCAGTGATGGTTTTCTTGTTCACTTCATCATCACTTCGCTTCCTTCGTCCTATGAAGCATTCAAGATCAATTACAACACTCAGAAGGACAAATGGACGATGAGTGAGCTGATCGCCATGTGCGTGCAGGAGGAAGAGCGTATGAAGATGGATCGCCATACTGATGTTGCTAACTTCACCACCTCCAGCTCAAAGAAGAGGAAGAACAATTATCCAAGAAAGGATGCTTCTAAGGTTCAAAAGCCAAATCCAAATCCTAATACAAGTGCACCTTCCAGCTCTAAGAACTCCTTAGGCAAACCCTACTGCAAGTTCTGTAAGAAAACAGGACATAAGCAAAAGGAATGCCCTGACTTCAAGGAGTGGCTGGCTAAGAAAGGTAACGATTTTTTCATGATACTTGAGTCCTTTAATTTAAATGTTCCTGCTAATTCTTGGTGGTTTGATTCTGGTTCTATGGTTCATGTTACCAATTCACTACAGGGATTCCTTACAATCCAGAAGCTGGGAAGAAACCAAGAACACTTAAAGTTGGGGATGATCGGGAATTAGAAGTGAAGGCCATAGGAACATTACAATTATTTTTGAAAACTGGTTTATGTATTAAACTTTATGATACCTTATATGTTCCTGAGGTAACTCGGAACCTTGTATCAGGACCAAAGTTAGACATGGACGGTTTTGTCGTTTCTCATGGTCATCGCAAACTTTCTATTCTCTATGATTCCGTTGTTTATGGTACTGGCATTCTGGATGGTGGTCTCTATAGATTAGAACTAGATGATAATTTTTCCAAATCTTTGTTGTCATATAATATTAATGAATCACTCACAAAGATGGAAAAGAAACAAATTCGAGACTTAGAGACTTCATCTATGTTGTGGCATCAACGTTTAGGCCACATCTCAAGAGAACGATTAAATCGTCTCGTAAAGGATGAAGTCTTACCTCCTCTCGATTTCACCGGTTTTGGAACATGTGTCAAATGTCTCAAAGGCAAAATGACATTAGCAAATAAGAAAGGAGCCACTAGGAGCTCTAGTTTATTAGAACTCATTCACACTGACATTAGTGGTCCTTATCAAATTGCTGGTATAACAGGACATACTTCATTTATCACTTTCATTGATGATTATTCTCGTTACATGTACTTGTATCTTATAAAGGAAAAATCTGAATCTCTAACAACTTTTAAAGATTATAAAGCTGAAGTTGAAAAGCAATTAGATCGTCAGATTAAAGTTGTGAGATCAGATAGAGGCGGTGAATATTATGGAAGACATACTGATGTGGGTCAAGCTCCTGGTCCATTTTATGAGTTTTGTAAGGGCCAGGGGATTGTGAACCAATACACCATGCCTGGTACACCTCAGCAGAATGGTGTCGCTGAAAGAAGAAATCGTACCCTTATGAACATGGTGCGCAGTATGTTAGCCAACACTAATTTACCATTATTCCTCTGGACTGAAGCGTTAAAAGCAGCTGTTCATATACTCAATAGAGTTCCTTCTAAGTCTGTCCCTAAAACTCCTTATGAACTTTGGACAGGACGGAAACCGAGTCTTAAATATATGAAAGTATGGGGCTGCATTGCTGAAGCAAAACTTTACAATCCTTTCCTAAGGAAACTTGACCCTAAAACAGTTACCTGCTTCTTTATTGGGTATCCTGATCACTCGAAGGGTTATCGTTTCTATTGTCCTTCCCATGTCACCCGTATTGTTGAAACCAAGCGTGCTGCGTTCCTAGAGGATTTCAAGGTCAGTGGGAGCAGTACCAACCCTTACGAAGAATTGCAAGAAGTACAAGACGCGGGGGGGAGAGACTCGTCGCTTACCATTACTCCGTTTACTCCTCTTGTACCCCATGCAACTGCACCTGAAGTCACTGCACAAATTCCACCTCCACAATCAGAACCCATTATACCTCATAACGAAGGCACATCAAACGCTCAAAAACAAGACAACGCTGAACCCGATAATCAACTCAGGAGGTCATCAAGGCAAAGAAGGCCTACTAATTGGGATGATTATGTTACCTACCTGACTGAAATGGATGCTGGAAAGCTCAATGATCCTATCTCTTATAACGAAGCCATTAGCAGTGATCAGTCTTCTGAATGGAACAAAGCAATGATTGATGAGCTTGAATCCATGAAGAAAAATGACGTTTGGGATTTAGTCGAATTACCCAATGGTGCCAAACCTGTAGGTTGTAAATGGGTGTTCAAAACAAAACTGGATCCGAATGGGAGTAACTTTACTATACTTGTCCTTTATGTAGATGATATTCTATTGGCAAGTAATAGTTTTGACATGTTGCATGAGTCGAAGCGTTTACTCTCGCATAACTTCGACATGAAGGATCTCGGAGATGCTTCTTACGTCATTGGCATCGAAATTCACCGAGATAGACACAAAGGGATCTTAGGATTTAGGGCTATAAACGAACCGAACGAACACGAACAAGGCCTTGTTCGTGTTCGTTCGTTAAGGAAATAAATGTGTTCACGAACGGTTCATGAACACTTACCGAACACGATTTTATGTTCGTGTTCGTTCATTAAGGAAATGAGCGTGTTCGCGAACGGTTCACGAACACAAACGAATACAAATAAATTTGGCGAACGCTACGAAGGATAAAGATAGATGGCCCAGAGAGTAGCACTCGAACTTGAATCCCTTATTGTGGAACAGAGGTCGATCGTATTCGTCGTTGCAAATAATGAGAAATGAAAGGGAAATGATGCATAAACAAGGTGAAAGTGGGTTTCCTAGTTTAATTGTTAGGGTAATAAAATAAATAAAAGTTTAATAATATAAAAAGTATAAATAAAATATAAGAAAGTACAAAGATCTTCAATTAAAACACAAACATACGAACATAAACGAACGCAAATCAACGAATGTTCACGAACACGTTCAGGAACACCTTACCGAACGTTCACGAACACAATTGAACGAACGAGACCTCTGTTCAAGTTCGTTCATTTAACTAATCGAACGAAATTTCTTGTTCATGTTCGTTCGTTTATTAAACGAACGAACATAAATGAACTTCCCGCCGAACGGTTCACGAACTGTTCGCTGAACGTTCGGTTCGTTTACAGCCCTATTAGGATTGTCTCAAAAGACTTACATAGATCGCGTCCTTACACGTTATAACATGCAACAGTGCAAACCCTCCGTCGCTCCAGTAGTTAAGGGAGATGTTTTCGGTTCATTCCAGTGTCCGACAACAGAGGTTGAAAAGGAGCAAATGAGCCAGATACCTTACGCGTCAGTAGTCGGGAGCCTGATGTATGCTCAAGTCTGTACTCGCCCAGATATCGCTTACATTGCTGGAATGCTAGGTCGTTATCAGACTAATCCTGGCCTAGATCACTGGAAAGCAGCTAAGAAGGTCCTTAGATATCTGCAAGGGACGAAAGACTATAAACTGACATATAGAAGAAGTGATCATTTAGAAGTGGTAGGTTATTCTGATTCTGACTTTGCTAAATGCAAAGATGACAAGAAATCCACTTCGGGCTACATCTTTATGTTAGCAGGCGGACCTATCTCATGGAAGAGTCATAAACAACAGTTAACTACAACTTCCACAATGATGGCAGAGTACATTGCTGTTTACAACGCAACCTGTCATGGAATGTTGCTTAGAAATCTGATCACTGGACTCAAAATCGTCAATTCTATTTCTAGACCATTGAAGCTTTACTGTGATAATTCAGCTGCCGTTAGTTTCTCGAACAGTAACAGTTCGACTGGAGCTGGTTTATATCTTGATACGAAGTACTTGTTCGTACGTGAACGAGTTGAGGAAAATAATCTTTGTATTGAGTATATTAGTACTAAAGATATGCTTGCGGATCCGATGACTAAAGGTCTCCCACCTAAAGTTTTCGAAGAACATGTATCGAATATGGGACTTACTAAAGACCTTATTTAATGGCATATTGTACTAGCTTATGTTTTAATTAATAAAATTTCCTCAGTTTGATTTTGTATGTCTCTAACATATGTTCTGCCGGTGTAATGACATATAGACAAATATAAATACAAATCAGACGCTAAAGGGCTGCGTATTTTGATCGTAACTGTTAGGTTTTAAATTGAGGCTATAGTATGACTAATGGGGGTCCTGAGTCGCATGATGATTCAACGGCTGTATTTCTCTGCTATAGTTCTTGGTTTAAGGCTAAAATGAGTGTTAACTCCTGGCCAGGCTTACCTAATACTCATGATAAATGATTACTTGGCTAAGTGGGAGAATGTTAGATTAAATATTATTTATTTAGTATTTAATCTTGTAGCCTATATAATCATTTATATTATACTAGGTTATCACCCGGGTGCTACCCGGGTTGGAGAAAACTATTAAGATAAATATTAAGTATACAAATAAAATAAAGTACAAAGTCTCATGTTACATAAATTAGTGATACAGTGGATACACAATTTAAAGATAGTCGAGTCCCTTTGAAGATGCACATCCTTCGAGTTACCAAAACCTTTCCCGTAGTAAATTGAGTTCCCTCTACAAAAAAAAAAAAAAACAACAACCAAATTATAAGTGTTTATGTATATAATATAAACTTTAGTGTCGATACTATATAATATAAACTTTGGTGTCAATACTAAGCTTGCCTAAGTAGCATTGCCTAGGTACTGTACCTTTTAAGTCAGTCTTGTACTTTGTCTCATATTTGTCGTCTTTTAAAATGTAAGGCATTTAATCTGTATATTAAAAGACCAAAAGATGTTGTAAACTATTTAAATAATATGTACATAAAAAGAGTAGCCACCACATACCCGAGACCCCAACACGACTGCAACATCCAATAACAAAATTGTAAACACGCTAAATGAGAGGTGGACTCAAATGCATAAAAACCTCATAATGTGCAGACATGTGTTAGAATGATGAAAGAAAAAAGACCTTCACTTAATATGTGTCTTCAAAAATAGGATAACCCAATTATTATATTTGCCCATTTCAAGAAGAGTCTTATTTGAAAATAAGAAAAAACATTGACTTTAGTTCTGTTTTGGCTATTCTTTATCAAACTTGTAACAATTCATCTTAATTATCAACTTACATTTGAAATCTGGTATGACATTACCCGAACATCAACTGGTAAATATCAATCAAGTACAACTGTACAAGTATTATATAACCAAAGTAACAAAAAAACATGTATAAGTAATACACTTTTATCTGCGTGTTCCTTAAAAGTAACTTACTTATTGCCACGTGAGCTGCTGGTTCCCTTGGGTAATTTTTTTGCCTTTGTGTATATGCAGCCCATTGCAATGCTGTATAAACAGAGATCAGTAACAGTAAGCCCGTTTTCTATTTGAGAAAAAGCCGCAAATAATAACACTTCTCACATACACAATGGTTTCGCATCCAATGCTCTGAATGTATGACCTAAAACAATATAACACATACATGAATTGACTTTTACCTCTTACAGCAACATTTGACGGTTTCAAAGAACAATAAAAAGATTCAAGAGTCACATGTTGTCATGGGACTTGATTCTGATGGTTTCTCAGTTGGTTTCGCATGCACATCCACATCCAATCGTTCTAATCGAATTCGGTACGGAGGGGGTAGGTTCATTTCGGTACGATCCGGTACGGTGTACCATTGAGTCCGGTTCTGTATACACAAATTAAAACAAAAATTACTAAATTCAACTAACCAAAATCCATTATTCATATTACCAAATAGAAAACATAAACATAAACATAAACATAAATATAAAGTTCTAAAATTCTAAAGTAGAAGTAGAAGATGATAATATGATATCTTGAAGTAGAAGATGATAATATGTTACATATTCTTTGACAATTCTTGAATCTGTCATCATCCATCTGTAACTTTTTTTATCCAAACCTTTCAAGAAAAACACACATTTATTTTTTTATTTGATATTATTGAAACCCCTTAGCTGTCAATATAAGGCAACCTTATCACTTTTTCCACGAATAAGCAAAAAAAAAAACCTAAACACCTAAAATGTTTTCCCACGTATAAGAAAAAAAAAACCTAAGCCCCTAAAAATGATTTAACAGCCGCACACACAATCTATTTCTCTTTTTATTTATTTCTTCTTCACTAAACAACACAAAAACCCTAATATTT
>JARYGA010018540.1:0-28222 GCA_030545235.1 Helianthus tuberosus | reverse complement strand
GTTATAATATAATTTATTTTGAACAAGATGTGTGACATTTGTTTGAGTTTGTGTCATAATATGTCATAGTATATCATATTGTGTATCCTAATTGTTTTTTTATGTCTTGAATTTATTAATCACCTGGTTTTGTTTTTTGTGTGTAGGTTATGTTTCGAAATGAAGATCAAACTATATCATGCAGCTGTAGGAGGTTTGAACAAATTGGATTGCTATACCGACACATTGGAGGAGAAAAGCTGTTCTAAATAGTTCACTTCGACATTGTGTTATATTTTAGCAATTGTGTCATATATTATCATGATGTGTTTTTTTATTTGTACTCATTGTGTCATATATATATATAGGGTCAGGAAAGTTATCTTTACATATTTTGCGAAATAAAAAATAATGTTGAAAAGAAATCCCCTTGGGAAACTGAAACAAAAACCCTAAAAGTGATTTTTCTTTATTCCACCATTTTTTTACTTATGGAAGTCCTTTTCACTTTTTAGACTTTTTTTATGAAAAAAGTCTTAATTAAAAAGTTTTAGTGTTAAGTTATTGTACAAATGAAATTATCCTACTAAGCATGAGAAGTGATAAAACCAAATAAAAATGACGGTGACATTTTTGTAATTACATCCATCTCACAAACAAAGCACTACAAAAGGGTGGTGGTGCTCTAGAGTAGACTAGTAGTTACATAAGCACTCTAGAGAAATTATATAATTACGCTACATATATGAGTAGAGTAATTACACAGGAAAAGGATTAAATACAAAAGGGTTAAAAAATAAGAAGGGTGAGAAGGAATAGGAGGGTGACACCTAACAAACTCTATTCTAATCTTTAATTAGGCTGGAGGGGTATTTTTGGGAACGGAATTTGGGTTTTCAATAAAACAGTACAACATAGATGAGCTCCCGTATTACGTACCATTCTCGCAAAAATTCAACAGATAACAAGACATCCTTCAATCTTCGATTACGTCATCTCGAATTGTTTTGTAAATCGAAGCTAATCAAGCAGTAACTGAATGTCGACGAACGAAGATGATGATTGTGTTCTGCATTTTTCTCGTGATCTGTTTAGAATTAGGTTGATTTTGCGAGTTTGTTTCGATTGAATTGTTTAAAAGATAAGAGATTTCGTGTTTTTATCAATGAATTGATTGACTTGTGTTATGGTTTTTGAAGTTGTTAAATGCTTTATGTCTATTGTAACGTCATTGTGCCTAACTGGGGATATACATTTTAGTTGTTTTTGACAACAAGATGTGTGATATTGTCTAATATTGTGTTATATTGTTTCATGTTCTGTCATATTGTGTTATAATATAATTTATTTTGAACAAGATGTGTGACATTTGTTTGAGTTTGTGTCATAATATGTCATAGTATATCATATTGTGTATCCTAATTGTTTTTTTTATGTGTTGAATTTATTAATCACCTGGTTTTGTTTTTTGTGTGTAGGTTATGTGTCGAAATGAAGATCAAACTATATCCTGCAGCTGTAGGAGGTTTGAACAAATTGGATTGCTCTACCGACACATTGGAGGAGAAAAGTTGTTCTAAATAGTTCACTTCGACATTGTGTTATATTTTAGCAATTGTGTCATATATTATCATGATGTGTTTTTTTATTTGTACTCATTGTGTCATATATATATATATATAGGGCCCGGAAAGTTATCTTTACATATTTTGCGAAATAAAAAATAATGTTGAAAAGAAATCCCCTTGGGAAACTGAAACAAAAACCCTAAAAGTGATTTTTCTTTATTCCACCATTTTTTACTTATGGAAGTCCTTTTCACTTTTTAAACTTTTTTTTATGAAAAAAGTCTTAATTATAAAGTTTTAGGGTTAAGTTATTGTACAAATGAAATTATCCTACTAAGCATGAGAAGTGATAAAACCAATTAAAAATGACGGTGACATTTTTGTAATCACATCCATCTCACAACAAGGCACTACAAAAGGGTGGTGGTGCTCTAGAGTAGACTAGTAGTTACATAAGCACTCTGGGGAAATTATATAATTACGCTACATATATGAGTAGAGTAATTACACAGGAAAAGGATTAAATACAAAAGGGTTAAAAAATAAGAAGGGTGAGAAGGAATAGGAGGGTGACACCTAGCAAACTCTATTCTAATCTTTAATTAGGCTTGAGGGGTATTTTTGGGAATGGAATTTGGGTTTTCAATAAAACAGTACAACATAGATGAGCTCCCTTATTACGTACCATTCTCGCAAAAATTCAACAGATAACAAGACATCATTCAATCTTCGATTACGTCATCTCGAATTGTTTTGTAAATCGAAGCTAATCAAGCAGTAACTGAATGTCGACGAACGAAGATGATGAGTGTCTTCTGCATTTTTCTCGTGATTTGTTTAGAATTAGGTTGATTTTGCGAGTTTGTTTCGATTGAATTGTTTAAAAGATAAGAAATTTCGTGTTTTTATCAGTGAATTGATTGACTTGTGTTATGGTTTTTGAATTTGTTGAATGCATTATGTCTATTGTAACATCATTGTGCCTAACTGGGGATATACATTTTTGTAGTTTTTGACAACAAGATGTGTGATATTGTCTAATATTGTGTTATATTGTTTCATGTTCTGTCATATTGTGTTATAATATAATTTATTTTGAACAAGATGTGTGACATTTGTTTGAGTTTGTGTCATAATATGTCATAGTATATCATATTGTGTATCCTAGTTGTTTTTTTATGTCTTGAATTTATTAATCACCTGGTTTTGTTTTTTGTGTGTAGGTTATGTTTCGAAATAAAGATCAAACTATATCATGCAGCTGTAGGAGGTTTGAACAAATTGGATTGCTATACCGACACATTGGAGGAGAAAAGTTGTTCTAAATAGTTCACTTCGACATTGTGTTATATTTCAGCAATTGTGTCATATATTATCATGATGTGTTTTTTTATTTGTACTCATTGTGTCATATATATATAGGGTCAGGAAAGTTATCTTTACATACTTTGCGAAATAAAAAATAATGTTGAAAAGAAATCCCCTTGGGAAACTGAAACAAAAACCCTAAAAGTGATTTTTCTTTATTCCACCATTTTTTACTTATGGAAGTCCTTTTCACTTTTTAGACTTTTTTTATGAAAAAAGTCTTAATTAAAAAGTTTTAGGGTTAAGTTATTGTACAAATGAAATTATCCTACTAAGCATGAGAAGTGATAAAACCAAATAAAAATGACGGTGACATTTTTGTAATTACACCCATCTCACAAACAAAGCACTACAAAAGGGTGGTGGTGCTCTAGAGTAGACTAGTAGTTACATAAGCACTCTAGAGAAATTATATAATTACGCTACATATATGAGTAGAGTAATTACACAGGAAAAGGATTAATTACAAAAGGGTTAAAAAATAAGAAGGGTGAGAAGGAATAGGAGGGTGACACCTAGCAAACTCTATTCTAATCTTTAATTAGGCTGGAGGGGTATTTTTGGGAACGGAATTTGGGTTTTCAATAAAACAGTACAACATAGATGAGCTCCCGTATTACGTACCATTCTCGCAAAAATTCAACAGATAACAAGACATCCTTCAATCTTCGATTACGTTATCTCGAATTGTTTTGTAAATCGAAGCTAATCAAGCAGTAAGTGAATGTTGACGAACAAAGATGATGATTGTGTTCAGCATTTTTCTCGTGATTTGTTTAGAATTAGGTTGATTTTGCGGGTTTGTTTCGATTGAATTGTTTAAAAGATAAGAGATTTCGTGTTTTTATCAGTGAATTGATTGACTTGTGTTATGGTTTTTGAAGTTGTTGAATGCATTATGTCTATTGTAACGTCATTGTGCCTAACTGGGGATATACATTTTAGTTGTTTTTGACAACAAGATGTGTGATATTGTCTAATATTGTGTTATATTGTTTCATGTTCTGTCATATTATGTTATAATATAATTTATTTTGAACAAGATGTGTGACATTTGTTTGAGTTTGTGTCATAATATGTCATAGTATATCATATTGTGTATCCTAATTGTTTTTTTATGTCTTGAATTTATTAATCACCTGGTTTTGTTTTTTGTGTGTAGGTTATGTTTCGAAATGAAGATCAAACTATATCATGCAGCTGTAGGAGGTTTGAACAAATTGGATTGCTATACCGGCACATTGGAGGAGAAAAGCTGTTCTAAATAGTTCACTTCGACATTGTGTTATATTTTAGCAATTGTGTCATATATTATCATGATGTGTTTTTTTATTTGTACTCATTGTGTCATATATATATATATATATATATATATATATAGGGTCAGGATTTAGAGAAAAAGCTCAAAAGTGTGAGAACGGAGAGAACGCTTATGGATCGTCAGATCAAAACAATAATCTATGGACTAGATGACGCGGTGGCATTTTCGTAAATAAAATCACTTTTATTAATCTGGCGCGCTTCATTAAGGGTAAAAGAGTCTTTTGACTTAATATAAAACGCCAAACTCACGCTATTAAAATCCCGCCTCAACACACATAGCACACTTCATCATAATATAACGTCATAGATATAAAACGCCAAACTTTGTTTTTAACCGATAAAGCTGAACAAACAGTACTAAAACGACAGAACTTTATTATTAGCATTTACTGTAATAAAAACCGCACCTAAAATACGCGCCAAAAACTTCCTATATAAACAAACTCTCATAACTACTAAAATCCACACCAAAACCACAAAAACCTATTTTTTCCTCTATACCATTGATCTTATAAACGCCAAAAAAACCAAAATATCAAAGATTCAAATCCATGTTTCTTTGATATACATTATTTTCTCAATAAACTTTCGCTCTATGTAATGAGCAAGATCCTCAATATAAACGCCAAAACATTCAAAAACCACAAAACTTCAAAAAAGCCATTTCATGGAGATTCTGTTTTTGTTCTCTATAAAGTTTAGCTAAACGCGATGGATAACATTGTTACACATCTTTCTTGACTGAGGATTAACAATGTTATCCATTTTGTTCAGCAAAATATTATTGAGTTTAGCACGACCAAAATTAGAAGTTTATGGAAGTTTTATTTACTGGTGTTATTGTTTTTTTTTTGGCATTTGATTTCCTTGCCCGATCTTATATTGTTTGTTATTTAACTTCGAAGTAGCATCTTTTGAACAAAGAGGTAGAAAAAAGAAAAAGATGCAAAAAAAAAAAAAAAAAAAGATTTAAAACGCCAAATTGAGAAATGTCTGTGTTCTATAGGATTGAAATAAAAAAACGCCAAACTACTCTACACTGGCTCTCAAATAGCATTTGTATGTGTTCTGTAAGAATGACAAATACAAAACGCCAAACTACTCTTTACTGGCTCTCGAAGACCTTGTCGATCTTCTTTTAATTACAGCCTGTTTGCATGTTGATGCGTAGTGTCCATAGGCTTTGCAGTTCTGACACTGTCTTTCTTTGGCCCCGGGTTTCGACTTTGATTTCTTTTTGTCGATTGCTATCTCCTTTTTAGATTTCAGTCGCTTTCGAGAACCAGAACCTTTGGATTTATAACCTACAGGGATGCTTATCGGATTCTTGTAGTTTTTATATTGATCAGTTATCTCAGCAAATCTATCCCTAGAACTAGCGGGAGGAGCAACAATCTGCATATCTTGAACCTTTTTCATATAAGATTGAACATGGTCCTTGTATAAGGATAGCTCCTCTTTATTACCAGATAAACGGTTCAAAGTGTATTCGGTTGAATAAATAATATCTCGCATCATACTTTGCACATCAGGATCAAGCTCGGTCATATATTCACAACTAATTGAGAATTCAGGAGAGCAGTTTGGGGAGGCCTCTTTGCGCCATCTATTCAGAATGTATTGTTTTGGAAATTCTCTAATGTCCATAAGTCTCAAAACATAGAATATATGTCTACATAGCAAACCAAACTGTTCAAAATGCCTGCATGAGCAACTGCATGTGCAATCAGACTTACGGAACATTACCTGAAAAACGCCAAAAACAATATCTCTATAACGCCATGCATAGAATGTTTGTCTAAAAAAGAAAAAAAAACACATTGCATATGATAAAACGCCATTAAGAGAAAACGCCATAAAAACCAAAACGCCATTATTTACCTCAAATAAGGATGTACAAAGCTGTTGAAAGTCATTTACGTAAAACTTAACAAACCCATCAGGCTAATCTTCGTAACGTTGATTTATGCAATCCGCAACTCCAATAAGCTCAGCTTGAACGTCACAAAAAATACTTTTTGTGTATATATCAACAGCTTGCCCTTCCAACAATTTGTAACTACTCTTCAACTGGGGTCTTTTGTGTCGAGATTCATGATCATTTTTATGATGTGTGTGACGCTGTGCTTCTATTGCAGTCTCATAATGCGTCATGAACTCAACAAGAGTAGCTTTCGAATTGCACACTTGACCAAGAAAATGATTCTCACTCTCCGACCTGGATGTCGTTCGCATAAGACCAGACATATGCTCCATTCTATAGTATGCAGGGATCCAAGATTCCCTAAGTGCAAAAATATCAGATAGCCAGTCATTATCTTCTAAATTGAATTCTGCGATAACCGCTTCCCATTCTGATTCAAACTCTTCAGGTGTGAGAATATCCGTCCACACAACACCACAAATACGTTCTTTAAAATTGGTGGAATTGCATAGCCTAACACCAACCTATAAATAACACGAAAACGCCATGCATAAATAAAAAAAAAAAACAAAAGACAAAACTTAATTAAAAAAACAGTAACAAGGTACAAAACGCCATGTATTTTAAAACGCAGTGTATCCTAAAACGCCAAAGATAAAAAAGCATAACAACCTTCAGAGAAAGTTAATGCATCACATGCCACATGCATAACCGATGCCTTGTGTCAACAAACGCTGGATCTTGGTCAGTGCCAACAACTTTTGGTTGAGAACCAACAGCTTTTAGAAAAACTCTTAACAACCAAATATACGTATCAGCAGTTTCGGACGCCAACAATGCTGCACCAAATGTAACATTGCATTGATGATTGTCTATACCAGTGAACGGTACAAACACCATAGAGTATCTGCATATGAAAACGCCATGAGAAATGAAACAATAATAAAACGCCATTGAATGTAAACTAGTAAAACGCCATTGCATGTAAGCTAATAAAACGCCATTGCATGTAAAATATAAAAACGCCATTGCATGTAAATTAATAAAACGCCAAAAACAAAGAAGTTGAATTACAAAATATTACTTGTTGGAACGATACGTGGCGTCAAGCGAAATCACATCACCAAACACGTGGTAATTACGTTTGGCTTGATCGTCACACCAAAAAAGACCCTTCAAACGATTCTCTTCATCTGTGATGTAATCATACGAAAAATTAGGCTGGGAATGTTTTTTTTTCATTCAAATGTTTCACAACCATATCGGCGTCATATTCCCCTATGAACAAGTTAATTTGCCTCTTATAGTTCTTAAATTCAACTTTACTTGCACCCACGTCTTCGTAACATTAAACGCTTTGACAGGACCCAAATTCAGCTTAGACATGATGTGTATAACATGCTTCTGGAGCTGAGTGAGGTGTCGTTCAGTTGTAAGAAAATGCTTATCAGGACGTTCAACAAGTTCATGATTGTGCTCCTCGATAAACTTATACACCTTCCAAAATCCATCCTCAAAAAGTACACATAACAGTGCACCACAATCAGTCCTCTTTGAAAAGTTAGATCGCACTACTCGCTCCTTTTGATTGGGGTCCAACGTATCAACCTTCTTGTCCTTATATACCCCAGCTCTCGTACACAAGAAATACTTAATATGTAAGACACCTTTAGAGTTTGTCTTTGTAGTCCCTTTCCTAACTAAAAACCCACACTCCTTGGCATACTTAACATACATTGAATAACAATCATCAAGGCTTGAGAATACCATGTCCTTCTTGGGCTTTAATTCTTCACTGACGTCAGGAATGATAAATGGTAATCCAGTTTTGGGGCAATGCCTTTGACTCGAGGAAGAGACTTCGTCTGAGAAAACACAGGGAGGAACGGAAAAATCAGAAAAACAGAGTGATGTCTCGTAATAACATTATACATTAAAACGCCATTAATTGAATAATAAACAAGACATAATAAACACATAATTTAAAAACGACATTATAAAAAAAGCCATGAGATGAGTAATTAAAAACATTTAACAACAAAAATAATTAACAAAATATAACATCATAATGAAAACGCCAAAATTAACAAAACTAATGTTTACACAAATTAACAAAATAGTAATAACTGATATTCACAAATACTACTAAATAAAATTCAAAACTAATCAAATAGACGAAAAACGCCAATAATCGTAAAAACATAAGAATTACACTAGAACATAAACAACAATAAAAATTAGAGTTAATTGCCAAAATCGTCCCTGAGGTTTGGGCATGTTTGTCATTTTCGTCCAAAATGACACTTTTGTACCAAATTGCCCCCAACGTTTGTAACTTTTTGCCATTTTTATCTAAATCATTAACTTAGTTTATTTTTTCTGTTAAGTTGAGGATATTTGGATGAAACTGCCAAACATAAAACCACAGGGACGATTTTGGCAATTTACTCAAACTCTTTAAATTGTTTTTATTTAATTAATTTTATTACATATATAATAAAAAAGAATATACATGCAATTTTTATATGAAAAAAATAATAGCTTTGTCACATATTTTTTTTAAAATTTTCATCCAACCACTAACTAAGTTAATTTTTCTACTAAGGCGAAGGATGTTTATAAACTAAGACATATATTAATTTCTAATTTTTTATATAGATCAGTTTTATCAAAATAAAATCTACTTAAACCTCTAAATTTTATAAAACTAAAATGCTGATAACCTTATTGAAAAAAGTCAAATAAAAAAAATCTTATCATATGTATCAAGTTTGTAATTCATCTTCTACTCTTTTAAATTCGCTCATAAGGAAAAACAGAAGTCAATGCCCCCATCCCCATTTATCAAACAACGTATCATTACCAAACCTTAAAATTACCCATCAAATTGTAATTATAATGCTATGAACCAAAGTTTCTTTACTCAAGCCACTTAGAATAAGTATTAGTTAGTTACCCTCATAATGTTAATTAAATAAATATTTTATTTCTACCAACATATTTCCTAGATGATCAACACATTTAAAAAATATGTAACGTTTTACAAATTTTTTCTATTTCTACAACTGATAAATACTAAAAGTTGTAATCGATTGTTATGTGTGGCACACCAATGACGTTTTCTCTTTATAAAATTGATTTATATAAAGAAGCTGTAAATTAATTGCTGTCTTAATTTATAAAATTTAAAACATCCTTCACATTAACAAAAAAAAAAATAAACTAAGTTAGTGATTTGGATGAAAATTTATAAAAATTATGTGACAAAACTATTAATTTTTCTTCTTCTAAAAACTCCATGTATATTCTTTTTTATTATATATGTAACAACAATAATTAAATAAAAGAAATTAAAAAGGGTTTGAGTAAATTGCCAAAATCATCCCTGTGGTTTTATATTTGCCAGTTTCATCCAAATATTCTCAACATAACAGAAAAAATAAACTAAGTTAGTGGTTTGGATGAAAATGGCAAAAAGTTACAAATGTTGGGGACAATTTGGTACAAAAGTGTCATTTTGGACGAAAATGGCAAACCTGCCCAAACCTCAGGGACGATTTTGGCAATTAACTCTAAAAATTAATATCGAAAACTCCAATTGCAGTTCTTAATAATAGATTAAATATCAATTAAAACGCGATAAAATTGCATAATTGAAAAACGCTATTGAAAATCATACAACACATTATAAAAATAATAATACAAAAAAACGCCATAGAACAATGATAAAAGAACAAAACGCCATATCTGTTGCATGATTTGCTAGAACGAAAAATAGAAAACACCAACGAATTTTACTTTGTCGAACAGAATCCACGTTAAACGCCATAGATCTGAGAAAGCTTGCAAAGGAGGTAACAGCTAACAATAAATCTTTGGAGTTTTAATTTGAAAGAGATTTATAACGCGAATAAGGAGGGAAAGTATAAAAGGACAATCGTACCCCCGCATAAAAATTAGGGCCCCCTGCCACGTGTTGGGCCAGGATCCGTTCTCACCGTTCTCACACTTTTCACCGTACTCTCCTGAACCCATTTCTATATATATGGTGAGATTGTGTTATATATTATCATAATGTGATTCTACTCATTGTGTAAAATTTTAATTACATTTTATTATACTTTAGTCATTGGGTTATATTATCATGATGTGATTCTACTCATTGTGTGGTATTTTAATTACATTGTGTTATAATTTATTTATTGTGTTATATTTATCATGATATGATTCTATTTATTGTGTCACATTTTAATTACATTGTGTTATAATTAAGTCATTGTGTTATATTTATGATGATGTGATTCTATTCATTGTGTCATATTTTAATCACATGTGTTATATTTAAGTTATTATCATGATGTGATTCTACTCACCGTGGAATACTTTAATTACATTGTGTTATATATTATCAGGATGTGATTCCACTCATTGTGTCATATATATCATGACATTGTGTTATATTTTAGGCATTGTGTCATATTTTAAGGTATCATGACATTGTGGTCTGTGTGATAAAACATAAACCATCCTTACAAACATCACCAGTAAACAATATGTAGGACAACCGTTCACAAAATAAATAAAATAAGAATTTTATTAATAAACAATCTGATTACAATACATTAAGAGGAACAGAACTAAACTGGAAGAAAATACAATACAAGAATGTAAATTAAACTAAGAACAGGTTACAAGGAAAAATTAAGGAAAACGTAAAACACTGGAGACCGAGGCACGTGAAGATCAGCTTCCCTTAAAACAGATTTCGGGCCACCCAGGTGAACCCGTCTGTTTCCCATGGTACAACAGCCTAAGCAGATTGTACTGCTGGGATTAGCCTAGCACCTGGAAAAAAAACCTGAAACAAGAGTTCTCAGGGATTCGAAGTTAGAAAATTCTCTGTGTGTGCTATGAACCATACGAATGTCTAATTTTTTGTGTCTCTCAGACAACTTGTATATATAATGTTGTTTAGAATTCCAAATGAAAAGTCATATTGAATACAAAATTCAATAAAAGTAAGGCCATATTAAATACAGAATTAAGGCCATATTGAATACAGAATTCAATAAAAATTAAGTCTCAAATTCAACGAGAACGTAATTCACCATAATCAGTAGGAATCTAAACAGTCACCAGACCACTTGCTCAAGCCACACGCACCAAGACGAATCTAAAAAATAGTAAAGGCGGCTCCAAGCGGCGATGCGAGCGTGCGAAGTGCAAAGTGCGCCATCAAAGGGCCACATTACGCCCATCGCCCTCGTCCCGGTCCCGGGCCCGGGCGCGGGCGCGTGCGCATTTTGGGTGCTTCGCACCCTCCTGGCTACCACTGGGTGTGAGTTGTCATACAAGAATACATTCGTGTAGAGAATTCTAATTATGAATCCACAAAATATTTATCTCTCCACCCATGTGGGACAAGCTCAATTTCCCACATGTTTATGGTTCCAACACACTAACTTAATGCACAAGATCTCTCATTCATCTTGGCTTTATTGTTAAATAATCATTATATTAACTCATAATATAATATTATTTATAAAATTTCCAACAATCCCCCACATGAATGGAGATCGTCCCATACACTCAAGTGTCATGATAAAATTTCAGCGGTTAAGTAATGCAGGATAGGTAGGTTTCCCTTTGAACCCTCCTTTGTGACATATACTTAGTCTCCTAGCAATTAGTAGACGTGATGACCTTGAACTAACCCCCTTTTTACGTAGACGCTATTACACATCACACATTACTCTTCCTGGTCTGGCTAACCCCTCATAGTTGTGTCCGTTATGGTCATGGAGCACCATCCTGGTTCTGCGAGAGCTCTAGGAATTGTGTCCTCAATTCCATTTGAAGCGACCCCACTTATCTCTAACATAGGTGATTTACAAATCATTAAAAGCCATATGCTTAACCTCTCTTGATATAACTGATTTTAAGTAGGAATGGACTAGGAAGTTTGTAACTCCCTTTGTATGTTGAGGTACTCCCCCACAGTGATCTCAGTTCGTACAGTTAGGTGGTCCTATTGAACCTAGATCATGGAATCTTCAATCTTCTAGGATAGGTTTTCCGTTGTGCAAACTTACTCCAAGGGCTTTAGTCCCATTCCCATCGACGACTTATGTACTACCTCTCTGCTTAAGCCTTTTGTAAGCGCATCCGCAATGTTATCCTTTAACCTCACATAGTCAATCGTGATAACTCCAGTTAAGAGTAGTTGTCGTATCGTGTTATGCCGACGTTGCATGTGCCTTGATCTTCCATTATACATTGCACTTTGAGCTCTACTAATAGCTGATTGGCAATTACAATGTATGCAAATAGCTGTCACAGGCTTAGGCCATCTTGGAACATATTCCAAGAATTGACGCAACCATTTTGCCTTTTCTCCAGCTTTATCTAACGCGATAAACTCAGATTCCATCGTGGATCTAGCTATAAGAGTTTGTTTGGACGACTTCCAAGATATAGCTGTTCCTCCAAGGGTAAACACATAACCACTTGTAGATGTAGAATCTTTCGTATCGGATATCTAGTTGGCATCACTGAATCCTTCCACAACAGCTGGATTTTGGCCATAATGCAGTCCATAATTTCTCGTGTATCTCAAATACCTTAATAATCTTGTCATACCCTTCCAGTGCTCTAAACTAGGATTACGAGTATATCTACTTGGCCTACTCACAACATATGCTAAGTCTGGTCGGGTACATGACATGAGATACATAAGACTACCAATGATCCTTGAGTATTCCAATTGAGCAACACTCTCGCCTCTATTTTTTGACAAATGTTGAGAGGTATCAATTAGAGTTTGAGCTACACTCGTGTCCCCAGGATTGAACTTCTCAAGGATCTTATCCATATAATGAGATTGACTTAGCACCAAACCAGTTTGGGTTCTAATGATCTTTACTCCAAGAATCACATCAGCTAGACCCATATCTTTCATGTCAAATCTCGCTTTCAACATGTCTTTAGTAGATCTGATCATCTTATCATCACTCCCAATGATAAGCATATCATCTACATAAAGGCATAAGATCACATAACCTTTAGAAGTGTCTTTCACATAGACACATTTGTCGCATTCATTTATTTTGAAACCACTGTTAAGCATAACTTGGTCAAATTTTTGATGCCATTGTTTTGGAGCTTGCTTTAATCCATATAATGACTTGACGAGTTTACACACTTTGCCCTCTTGGCCAGGAGCAGAAAAAACCCTCTGGTTGCTCCATGTAAATCTCTTCCACTAATTCCCCATTGAGAAATGCAGATTTTACATCCATTTGATGTATTTCCAAATTTCTCAAAGCTGCAATTGCAAGCACCAATCTAATTGAGGTTATTCTGGTCACAAGTGAGTATGTGTTAAAATAGTCAAGACCTTCCTTTTGTTTAAACCCCTTGATCACAAGCCTTGCCATATACTTATCGACAGAGCCATCGTCTTTCATCTTTTTCTTGAATATCCATCAATATCCAAGTGGCTTGCACCCTGGTGGAAGATATACTAGCTCCCCAGTATGATTTTGCAAGATAGAATCAATTTCACTCCACTCTCAACCATGAAAGTAAGAAAGTCAGGCCCAAAGGATTTCTCAGTCCTTTGCCTTTTACTTCTTCTTGGCTCACCCTCTTCAACCTCTAATTTTTCTTGAGTTTCCTCTCGAACAGTCTCATCAACCATTGTTGATGAACTTGTATGATTGGTTGTTGAAGAACTTGCATGAGTTTGTACTAACATTGGAATCTCTTCTTCAAAGTAAGTCATATTTCCTGGCATTGTCTCTATGATAGAGTCCTTGTGCACATCAGGATTCTTGGATTCATATACAAGAAAACGATGTGAGCTACCGTTTTTGGCATATCCAATGAAAATACAATCAACAGTTTTTGGCCCTATTCTAAGTGCCTTAGGGGGTGTAACAATCACATTGGCCAGGCACCCCCACACTTTCAAGTATTTATAGGATGATTCATGTCCCCACCACAACTCATGAGGTGTTATATCCTTATTCTTGAAAGGTTTTTATTTAACAAAAAAATAGCTGACAAAATGGCCTCCCCCCACATGTCCTGGCTCATCCTAGAATTTATCAACATGGTATTCATCATTTCTTTTAGTGTATGATTCTTTCGCTCCGCGATGCCATTTGATTGGGGTGTATAAGGAGGGGTACACTCGTGTATTATGCCTCTTTTTTCACATAATTCCCCAAATGGTGAAACATATTCACCTCCTCTATCACTTCTCACACATTTTATTTTCTTGTTGAGTTGATTCTCAACTTCATCTTTATACAAGATAAACTTATCAATTGCTTCATCCTTACTCTTAAGTAAGTAAACATAACAATATCTTGTATTATCATCGATAAAGGTAATAAAATATTTATTACCACCTCTGGTGGGAATTGATTTTAAGTCACACACATCAGTGTGAATCAGATCAAGGTGTTCAGTTATTCTTTCAACTGATTTGAAGGATGATCTTGTTTGTTTGGCTTCAACACAAGTTTTACATTTTGTTTTAGAGTCAATGGCAAAAGTTAGTATGTAATCTAATTTAATTAAACGGCACATTGAATTAAAATTTACATGACCAAGACGTCCATGCCAAACATTAGGAGACTCAACCAAGTAAGCAGAAGTACTAGCACTTTTATTCATGTTTTTCTTAACAGCCATTACATTAAGTTTAGACATGTCATTTTGGGCATAGCCCTTTCCAACAAACATAACACGCTTAGTTAAAAAAAATTATCACTTTCAAAAACCAAACGAAAGCCATGCTTGTTAAGCATCCAACCCGACACAAGACTCTTGCGCAGGTCTGGAACATAAAGCACATTCTTCAAAGTGAGCTCTTTCCCAGAAGTCCACTTCAAGATCACATCACCTTCTCCCTTGATATCAGCTGTAGCAGCATTACCCATGTACAACTTTTCTCCCACCACCTCTTTAAACGTATTAGAGAGGGTCCTATCTGGGCACACATGGCGGGTTGCCCCAGTATGAACCCACCACCCTTTTGGCTCGTTAGCCACCAAATTTACCTCCTCCGCCATGGCAGTGAGGTCTGAAATCATGGCCACTAATGGCATACCATCATCATCAACCATAAGAGCCATGTCACGTTTAGGCTCTTTGCATTGGTCAGCACGGTGACCAGTTTGTCCACAGTTGTAACACTTCCCTTTAAATGGACCAACCTTCTTCTTCACACCACCTTTCTTTGGCCCAAGGTTAACACCTTTGTTTTTCCCTTTCCCACTGAACTTGTGGCCTTTGTTACCCTTTTGACCCTATGAGGATTGACCATGTTCCACAAGGTTCGCTTTTGCAGAAGCTTCAACTTGACTTCCTTTGTGTGATATTCTATTGTCCTCTTCAATACGAAGACGAACCACAAGGTATTCGATGGTCATTTCCTTTCGCTTATGCTTAAGGTAATTCTTGAAGTCCACCCAACTAGGAGGCAACTTTTCAACAATTGCTGCCACTTGGAATGTTTCACTCAGATTCATTCCTTCCGAGAGAATGCCACTAAGAATAATCTGCAGTTCTTGGACTTGACTCATCACAGTTTTTGAATCAATCATTTTACAGTCCAAAAACCTTGCCATAACATACTTTTTAGTACCCGCATCCTCAGTCTTGTATTTTCGTTCCAATGACTCCCATAATTCTTTGGCAGTTGGAACCTTTAGATACACGTTATACAAGGCATCTGATAGGCCATTCAACACATAGTTGCGGCATAGGTACTCAGAATGTTTCCAAGCCTCAACAGCACTCACAGATTGGACATCAGTTGTCCCTTCTGCGAGAACAGGAGGGGACTCCGTCAAAAACCTCGCAAGGTTTAAAGTGGTCAGATAGAACAACATCTTTTGTTGCCATATCTTAAAATTCAAACCAGTAAACTTCTCTAGTTTTTCAGCATGGTTAGCAACTGCTTGAGCCGCTTGGGTACCAACCAATGGTCCCATGGTAGTGGATGTGGATCCAACAGTGGATGATGTGGTTGCTGCAACAGTAGCCATTTCTGAAACAAGAGTAAAAATTCATTCAGTTTATGGCAGAAACAAATTGGTTTACAGAAAACCAATACAAACTACAAAAGTTTGCTAATAAACAAAACAAACTGTTTATAAAATTTTTAAAACCAAAACAGTGAACGTGTTTTAAAATTTGTTTTAAGCTTGTAGGACAACCGTTCACAAAATAAATAAAATAACAATTTTATTAATAAACATTCTGATTACAATACATAAAGAGGAACAGAACTAAACTGGAAGAAATTACAATACAAGAATGTAAATTAAACTAAGAACAAGTTACAAGGAAAAATTAAGGAAAACGTAAAACAATGGAGACTGAGGCACGTAAAGATCACGCTTCCCTTAAAACAGATTTTGGGCCACCCAGGTGAACCCGTCTGTTTCCCAGGGTACAACAGCCTAAGCAGATTGTACTATCAGGATTAGCCTAGTATAACAATCCTAAATTAAACCGACACCCTCGAATTATTTTCGACACCCTAATATATTTTTAAATATCCCTATATATCTTAAAATATACTCCATACGTGGAAACGGGCCCCGAATACCTTAAAAATAATAAAAACGGAATTTTGGGTTTGACGCAGGCCGCTTAAGCCTCACCTCAACCCCTACACGGGCCGCGAGAAGGTTAAACCTGGCTGAACCCTGGACCGCCACGTGGCCTAACACTTTTCGACCCTACTAGATGACCCGATCAGCTACGTTGTTGACCAGCGTTGACGCGGGCCGTGTAGCCTATCGGCTATGCATTACGCGGGCCGCGAGAGGACCAGAAATCAGCACTATATATAGAGGGCCTCGGATCTTCAGTATGTTCGCTCACTTTCTTTTCTCAATCACGAAAATCTGATAGTAGGCATAATATACGGGTGTCATACCCCCCTAAATAACTAAGTTCTGCTCCGTTGTAAGTATCATAACCCCTGGATACGTATTAGATGCTCTGGCCGATTGATCTAGGGTTCCGTAACGGCTGTCGTGGTTCTGCCCGACGTAGTCATTGGAATGCCGTCTCGGGGAGGGTATTACTAATGTTAAAATGGGTTATTATACTAACACGTGTGCTTTTGTGTAAATTATAGATAATTCTCAGGAAACCCTAAAGGATAATCTAAGACAACAATGTGAGTTGATCCGCGTTTTGTAAACTTTTTGTTAACTGTTTTTACAAAACCTCATACGATTAATTATATATTAAAAAATTGTTGAGTATTTGTAAGGATACAATTATCGTGGGTATGTTGGGGTTTTGTATACAAAATTTGTTACTGGAGGGGTAACATTTCCACAAGTCGGGTCTGACAGTACCACGGGTGATAATTAGTATGACTTGGAAACAAATATAATTGCGAGATCGCCCTCAATACTGTGCAATGGTTTTTATTAAATCTTGATTAAACTGGGATTCACTCACCAGTATTTCCCAGTGACAAAATGTTTTTAAACGTGTTTCAGGTAACAAATTGTGAAAGCCAAATAGAAGCCACCTGGACAGCACTGAAGGCTTGGAAAAGTGGCAATAAAGTTACCTAAAATAAAATAGATGTTTTGTTAAATAAAATAGGATTTATTCCTATGAAAATGTGTGTACTGCAAACTTGGGTTTTATCCCATGTGTTTAATATTATGAAAATGTGGTATTTTACTCTGATCCAATATTTCCTAACTACGGTCATGGTGAAAATTCCGCTGCCAAAATTAGACAATACACGATACAACCAAAACTGGCTCGCGGCCACCCGTTTCCGGGGATCAGGGATCGGGGTTTGCGACACCTAGCACCTGAAAAAAATACCTGAAACAAGAGTTCTAAGAGATTCGAAGTTAGGAAATTCTCTGTGTGTGCTATGAACCATACGAATGTCTAATTTTCTGTGTCTCTCAAACAAAGCACACAACTTGTATATATAATATTGTTTAGAATTCCAAATGAAATGTCATATTGAATATAGAATTCAATAAAATTAAGGCCATATTAAATACAGAATTCAATAAAAATTAAGTCTCAATTTCAATGAGAACTTAATTCACCTTAATCAGTAGGAATCTAAACAGTCACCAGACCACTTGCTCAAGCTACACGAACCAAGACGCATCTAAAAAATAGTAAAGGCGGCTCCAAGCGGCGATGCGAGCGTGCGAAGTGCAAAGTGTGCCATCAAAGCACCACATTACGCCCATCACCCTCGTCCCGGTCCCGGTCCCGTGCTCGTGTTGGGTGCTTCACACCCTCCTGGCTACCACTGGGTGTGAGTTGTCATACAAGAATAAATTCGTGTAGAGAATTCTAATTATAGATCCACAAAAGATTTATCTCTCCACCCATGTGGGACAAGCTCAATTTCCCACATGTTTATGGTTCCAACACACAAACTTAATGCACAAGATCTCTCATTCATCTTGGCTTAATTGTTAAATAATCATAATATTAACTCATAATATAATATTATTTATAAAATTTCCAACACAATAAATACTTCATTAAAAAAAGCATCAAGTTCACATATCTAAGCATCAAGTTTTAGAAATTAAAAAAAAAACAACCACCATAAGAAATGTTTCTAGGAATCAAGTTTCATAAAAGAAAAAACCCACAAAAAGACATTTTTAACAAACACCAAAACACACACTCTTAATTGATTTCTTTCTTGAGCCCTTTTAAGATTCTTTTTGTTCCATTCCTTTGTAGCTTTTGTATTTCTTTAGCTAGTAAATTTTGATACTTCTCCACCATTTTTGTAACACGATCTTTATGTTCATTAACTCATGCAACAAAATCTTTGTGGCGTACTTTCAACGCAAATCGATTTGTGGCCCTAGCTTATTAGTATCCTCTGCTACGAATCCACATGCCCAATCCTTTGCATCCTCGCCCATTAAAATACGTTCTGCATGGCATTAGTAGGTTTCCTTTTTGTTGTACATAATGATATTTAATATTAGACAATGGAATGCTTGAAATGAAATAAATCCCAAATGTGCACACCATTAATTCCCACTAAATCATATGTACAACTTATTCCCTTAAATTCAATCCAAATTCAAATCAGAGACATGCTAAAAATGTCACAATTAACAATTCTAATTGTAGATTCAACATAATCATATTCGTTTGATATGACAAAATGATCATAGTACATTGTGTTATAGTAATTTGTATTCCAATTGTGTCATATATAGTATGAGACACTAGAACTTATGTATTCCATTGTGTCATAATCTTCTTTATTCCATTAAGATAACATAACATAATCGAATTTCCAATCCTTATGCAATATTGTGTTTATTGTCCAAATATCCCAAAGTCATTAACATAACACAATCAAAATCAACCAATACAGTTTGTAATTGTGTTTATTGCCCAAATAACATAACATAATCAACACCAAACAATTTAATATTTATTGTATCGTCCTTAAACGAGTAATATTGATATAGCATAATGAACATACTTTAGACACAATGTGACAACTCGCATTCTCAGGTTAATTTCCGTTAACTATCTATGTGTATTTATTACATGAGACATTCGGGTTATGATTAACATGCATCGTTATAAAGTAAACATGCAACTTATTTCGCGAACTCAAACTCTTAACATGTTAACAAAAGTATAAGGACTAGTTTGTTATTCTTGAAATATAATTTACTAAACTTCGTACACATGAAATTTATATCGAAACTCATTTTGGCCTTCGGCCCATTACCTCTCATCGACCTAGCGTCAAACCCAAACCAATTGTGGCACGTTTGTGGTGCCCCAAACCATAACCGCCCCAACCACCTGCGATCTTAAACCATTTGCGACCCTATACTTTGCGGCCCACATGGCGCGGCCCAAATGATGAAGCCCACACTGCCCCAACCTTGTTTTATAACAAGAATATGAGACGTGCATGCATTAGTACCCCCCAAAAAACCCTAGGTCGACACCTCCTGATCTCTCTCCCTCCTTCTATTCACAAGTCATCAGGAATCGCAGTAGGTTATCTTTGGTTTCGAGCAAACCATGAACCTTCATTACTCCCTCTTTCGGTACACACTTATCATGCTTATAGTCTTGATTAATTGTATAAAAACCATGGCTGTGTTTTCTAAGGTACTTGGTGTTCTTGTATAGTATATGTATGAATGTTGATGTGATCGCATTAGTATATATACAGTTACTAGGGTTTTGATTTTAACATGATCTTGGTAGGAATATTGATAACCTTGATTGATTCTTGATGCATATGTGATGTATAATCAGAGATACATGATGATGACATGCTGTATGTCGAGTATACATGTTGTTTTGATTGAAAAGTATGATAATTAAACCATAAAACCGTTTTGAGAAGCTTGGTAATAAAACAACTTCTGATTAGAAAGTTATAGCTAACTTGTGTCACCTATAACCGGGTCAAAACTGAACAAAAACCAGTGTTTCTGGAGTCTAAGATGTAGTTCCAGGAAATAGCTTTCAAACCCCACTAGAATCATATTGTTTTAACATGAGTTGATATTATAAATGACTTTTTCCTTAACAAAGGTTCAGGCTGTGTTTTCTAGCATAATTTGTAGCCTATTAGGAATGCCATAACTTGGTGTAGGATTTGAGTTAATACTTGAAACTTTTACTATTGATGGTCCTATGAGATGTTAAAATTCTCCAACTAAAATTTTGTTAAAAGAATTAACAAGTATTTTTAAATGAATTTTTCTATAAACTAACGCCAGGATGTGATGAATCAGACCTATGTGTGATAGATGATTTTTAATGAATTTCCCGTGAATAATTAGGTCATGAGAAAATTAAACAAGTCTTAGTGGACTAAATGACATATATCGTAAATATATCATAATTTTTTCGAGTCCGTTTGGTATTTTAAATAAATTCCGTAAAACAGCTCAAAATCTGATGTGAAACCAAAACTTCTGAAAGTTAATGTAGATGCTTTGAGTGTAATTGTGTATTACTACAAGGTGTTAGTTGCCGTTTAAAACTTAAACGAGTTCCAATGAACGTATCGCATGTTATGAGATGAACACATGCATATACCCACATGAACGGTTAATTAAATGTCAACGTGTTGCACAGTTATGTGTTAGTATACGTGTAGGCATGGTTGTAAAAGTGTCGCCTAGGATCCGAGTACTCCCCGAGTACTCTCTACAAGGTAGGTTGTCAAGGACCGAGTACCGTTCACCTAGGCTAATTACTCACCGAGTAATCTCCGCCTAGGCCGAGTACTTCCCCAGTACTCTCGAGTATTCTCAAATCCGACTAGCGAGCGTCTAACGACTTTTGCAACCATGCGTGTAGGAATACATGAGCACAAACTAACTAAAACGGTAACCATATCAGGACGAGGTTGACAAATTTTGCTACTTTTCACATATTTACTAGCCGAGCAAACTAAGGTGAGTTCACAACTCTTTTCTAAAAGCATGCGTCCCTGGTTTGGGGACAACACACTTACGGTAGCCCTGGTTGGGGCTACACGCGAATTCCTGGTTTGGGACCACATACATACTATCCACTGGAGGTGGAATAGTACATATAAACTAAATGTAAACTCTATCTGGAAGTCCCTACACATTTTACCGATTAATATGCTGGGTTGGCAGACGTGGTATTAGTTGATAGCGCTATTAGGTTTGACAAACCTGACACCGTACCGGGAGCTGGGCGTGAACTATTGACCTTTTCATTTCATCAATGTAGATAGACATTGATGAGGGCACGAATAAAAACTATAACGTCAGCATTCGGTACACACATATTAGTTACCTTGACGAGGGTTAGCTACCCAAGTCATACTTATAACGCTTTGCATGTGAACTTACGCTTACGCTTTATGTTTAACTAAAATTTGTGAATTCGCCAACTTTATGTTGACACACTATTGCATTCTTTGCAGGTCGTTAGGTATAAAATGGAAGGAGGCTTGCAATGGTTGGAGTGTCGTGGGTTATTGAACTTACATTTTCATATTGCTATGAATATATGGTTTTGTGTTGTGTCTGGATTATAATCTTGCTTCCGCTGTTAACTTAAACTATGTTTTGGACTTTTAAACTTTGATCACTAATCTTGTTGATTGTGATAACTTTATAACTTTAATATTTGGTTCAACATGATTAGTGGCTGGATCCCGGTCAGTCACACGCCTCGTGGTAAAACCCCACATGTGGAATTTGAGGGTTTGATAGATTGGTATCAAAGCCATTGGTTATAGTGAACTTTGTTTAAAATTTTGAAAAACCAGACTACAATTGTTCTCTTTTAAAAAATCACAACGACATCATACTCAAAATTGCAAGGTTCGTCATTCTTATATGCATACATTACATTCATATTTACTCGACACTTGTGCATACATTATGTTAGTATAACATACAACACCTTGGCACAAGTGCAAACTAAATATGTAAATGTGACATACCACATGCATGTCAACATCCTCTTCGTCGAATCATTCACGCGCGCCGGGGAAGGCACCCATGATATCTCATTCCCCTCTACGTCGTATGGAGACATGTGCTGCCCGTAGGACTCGGCTTACCCAAGGTGGTGAAACATCTTCCGTACATAATCTAGCAGCAAGAGTCGAGACTCATGCAGCTGCTCATGACCCCAACGACTCGCTGAAGCGTATCAATGATTTGGAAGAGGAATTATAAAGGACTCGCAATATGGTTAGGACCCTACGAGCATCTGATGCTGTTAATCGAGAAGAACTCGGAATACTACAAGTGGAACTACATGAGGCTATTTGGAGGATTCATGAACTAGAAGATCGAATACCACCACCAGCACCACCAGTTGAGCCAGAGCTGGAGGAGGATCCCGAAGAGGAACCAGAGGAAGAGCCTGAGGAGGCCGCTGAAGATGAAGACGTCGACCTAGGAGGTGGAGAAGTTGACGACTGATCCATCACCTGTCCATCTTTTCTTATTTGATCTCAAGAAGCTATGATGACCACTAAATTTTAAATATTTCTCGGAGTATGTTGTAAAGACAATTACAATTTATTTTGATTGGACATTTTTATTTGATTGTTCATGTGATGAGTGGACATGTCTTGTTTGATTGCTTTATTCCTGAAATTTACAAAGTGATTGTATAATATTGTCTTATAAACCCATTCTTGTTTAAATCAAAGGAAAACATGAGCAGACGAAACAGTGGTCGTGGCGGACGTGGAGGTATTCACATGACTCAGGCTGAGCTTACGACCCTATTTAATGATCTTGTCGCCAAGGCTTTGGTGGCATACCAGATAGTACACCCTAGAGGTAATCTTTGGTTTTGAGTTATCTATTCTAATTCACTCATAACTCCCATATTCTTACTCGCTCTAAATTCTTATTAGGTCAACCAACACCACCAGCTCAGCCACATGTTTGCACTTTTAAGTCATTCATGGATTGCAAACCCCATCACTTTCTAGCACTGAAGGAGCCATCGACCTTCTACACAGGTTTGAGAAGGTAGAGTCTGCTTTCGCAATGTGCAACTTCCCCGTGGAAAATTGGGTGAAGTTTTCTACTTGAGTTTTAGAGGATATCGCGCTTTCCTGGTGGAACGCACAGGTGCAGATACTTGGGCCAGAGGTCACTAATGTTACTCCCTGGTAGGGCTGCAAACGAACCAAACGTTCGGCGAATAGTTCGTGAACCATTCGGTGGGAAGTCCGTTCGTGTTCGTTCATGTATTAAACAAACGAACACGAACAAGAAATTTCTTTCGTTTAGTTAAATGAACAAACATGAACAGAGGTCGTGTTCGTTCGTTTATGTTCGTGAACGTGTTCGTTTGTGTTCGATAGTTCATTAGTGTTTTTAGTTTTTATATTTATTTAAATACTTCAAAATTCCGACAAATTAAATATCTAATAAGTGTCACTGTATTATATATTTTGTTCATGAACTGTTGTTTGTGTTCGTTTGTTTCCATCTGTGTTCGTCAATATTCGTTTTTGTTTGTTGCCTAAAATTAACAAACAAACACGAACAATTTCATTTCCTTAACAAACGAACACGAACATAAAATCTTGTTCGATAAGTGTTTGTGAAAGGTTCGCGAACACATATATTTCTTCACAAACGAACATAAACAAGGTCTTGTTCGTGTTCGTTCGGTTCGTTTCCAGCCCTACTCCCTGGAATACCTTCAAAGGCATGATGAAGGAGGAATACTTTCATTGAGACGATATTCAACAGCTAGAAACATAATACTATAACCTCAAGATGACTAGATCAGAAATTGAAGCCTACACTAAACGATCCAACGAGCTTGCTGCAATGTGTCCTAACATGTCAAACCCACCTTACAAGCATAATGAGTTGTATCTCAATGGACTGGCCCAACAAATCTAGAGCATGGTAACCTTAGCACACCTACCTACTATCCAACAAATCATCAGACTTGCACATAAACTACCGATCAGGCTGTAGAGCAAGGAAAACTACCGAGGCACATTGTAACTATTTCCGAAACCTCGACTGACAATAAGCGCAAATGGGACGAGAATCAAAACAAGAGTACTGGTTCTAACCTACCCCCTCAACAGCAGAGAATGTTTGACAACAACAGGACCTCAAATCAGCAAGCATCAAACAATCAAAGTCGAAGCTCGTATCAGAGAAATCAGCCTCAGTGTGATAAGTGCAACACATATCATCATGGGCGGTGTGACCCAAACCGCTACCAGCGGTGCGGGAAGACAGGTCATGCGGCAAAGGATTGTAGGAGTCAGTTCCCGGTTAGATAAGCACAAAGCAATCGGTTCAGCAAGCTCAGCGCCAACAACAGCAATAGGACAATAACAAAGGATGCTTTCAGTGTGGTGCCGAAGGGCATATCAAGAAGAAATGCCCCCAACGTTGTAACGGGTAAGTTCCTTCTAAATGACTGTTTCGTTTTGGTACTTTTCGATTCTGGTGCAGATCGTAGCTATGTGTTTTCAAGTTTTAGTACACTACTTAAGCCTACCCTAACTCCTCTTGAACATAAGCATACGGTAGAACTAGCCAATGGTAAACTACTCGAGGCGACGCATATTCACCGCGGCTGTAAGTTGGAATTGTCTAACCACAAATTTGACATAGATCTTAATCCTATTACTCTTGATAGCTTTGATGTTGTAGGCGTATGGATTGGTTATCCCCAAATAACGCTGAGATACTTTGCCATGAGAAGATCGTCCTTAGTCGTCTTCCTGATGGTGAAACCCTAGACATTCGGGGCAAGAAGGGTGGCACCGTGGTAGGCATCATCTCATTCATGAAAGCCCATAAGTGTCTACAAAAGGGTTATACAACCATTCTGGCCCTAGTTTCTGATAAATAAACTGAGGAGAAAAAAGATCGAAGATATCCCTATCATTTGTGACTATCCTGAAGTTTTCCCCGAAGATTTACCTGGTCTTCTACCTCACCGACAGGTCGAATTTTAAATCGATCTAACCCCTGGAGCAGCACCCATAGCTCGAGCACCGTATAGAATGACACCTGTTGAGTTGAAGGAGTTGTCTACTCAACTGCAAAAACTTTTGGATAAGGGCTTTATTCGGCCTAGCTCATCACCGTGGGGTGCCCCGGTCCTATTCGGCAAGAAAAAAGACGAGAATTTATGTATGTGCATCGACTATCACGAATTGAACAAAGTGACTGTCAAGAATCGCTATCCACTCCCTCGACTCGATGATTTGTTCGACCAACTGCAAGGGTTAAGTTACTGCTCAAAAATCGATTTAAGATCGGGCTATCATTAGTTGAGGGTCCGAGATTAAGATGTAACCAAAACTGCTTTCAAAACTCAGTACGGACACTACGAGTTCCTAGTTATGCCATTCAGGTTAACCAATGCACCCGTAATTTTCATGTATCTCATGAACTGAGTGTGCAAACCCTACATCGATGATATTCTAATTTACTCAAAAAGCCAGGAGGAACACGAACACACTTACGTCTTATTTTGGAACTCCTAAAGAACGGACAATTATACGCTAAATTCTCGAAATGTGACTTTCGGATTCGTGAAGTCCATTTCCTAGGCCATGTAGTTAACGAAGCTGGAATACATGTTGATTCGGCCAAGATTGATTCCATCAAGAATTGGCCTGCACCGAAAACTCCTATCGAAATCCGCTAATTCCTTGGTCTGGCGGGTTACTATCTTAGATTTATTGAGGGATTTTCGAAGATCGCTCAACCCCTCATTACCATGACTCAAAAGGGCACCACCTATAAGTGGGGCGATGCCCAAGAATCCACCTTTCAGTTACTAAAACAAAAACTCTATAGCGCACCCATCTTGTCTCTATTAGAAGGCACCGATGATTTCGTCGTTTACTATGATGCTTCTATTCAAGATCTCGGTTGCATTTTGATGTAACGCGAGAAAGTAATTGCGTATGCATCTCGTTAGCTTAAAGTTCATGAGAAGAACTACACTACTCACGATCTGGAATTGGGAGCTGTGGTCTTTGCTCTCATCGAAGTTGTCGAATGTTTAACTCCTTCGTTTTGAATATGTGCTAGAGACTCTTGTGATCGGTGTAAATCGTACATTTGGTACCGTACAAGTAATGTCTCCAGATCATGAGAGCAAAGACCATAGCTCCCAATTCCAGATCGTGAGTAGTGTAGTTCTTCTCATGAACTTTAAGCTAACGAGATGCATACGCAATTACTTTCTCGCGTTACATCAAAATGCAACCGAGATCTTGAATAGAAGCATCATAGTAAACGACGAAATCATCGGTGCCTTCTAATAGAGACAAGATGGGTGCGCTACAGAGTTTTTGTTTTAGTAACTGAAAGGTGGATTCTTGGGCATCGCCCCACTTATAGGTGGTGCCCTTTTGAGTCAAGGTAATGAGGGGTTGAGCGATCTTCGAAAATCCCTCAATAAATCTAAGATAGTAACCCGCCAGACCAAGGAATTAGCGGATTTCGGTAGGAGTTTTCGGTGCAGGCCAATTCTTGATGGAATCAATCTTGGCCGAATCAACATGTATTCCAGCTTTGTTAACTACATGGCCTAGGAAATGGACTTCACGAATCCGAAAGTCACATTTCGAGAATTTAGCGTATAATTGTCCGTTCTTTAGGAGTTCCAAAATAAGACGTAAGCGTGTTCGTGTTCCTCCTGGCTTTTCGAGTAAATTAGAATATCATCGATGTAGGGTTTGCACACTCAGTTCATGAGATACATGAAAATTACGGGTGCATTGGTTAACCTGAATGGCATAACTAGGAACTCGTAGTGTCCGTACTGAGTTTTGAAAGCAGTTTTGGTTACATCTTAATCTCGGACCCTCAACTAATGATAGCCCGATCTTAAATCGATTTTTGAGCAGTAACTTAACCCTTGCAGTTGGTCGAACAAATCATCGAGTCGAGGGAGTGGATAGCGATTCTTGACAGTCACTTTGTTTAATTCGTGATAGTCGATGCACATACAGAAATTCTCGTCTTTTTTCTTGCCGAATAGGACCGGGGCACCCCACGGTGATGAGCTAGGCCGAATAAAGCCCTTATCCAAAAGTTTTTGCAGTTGAGTAGACAACTCCTTCAACTCAACAGGTGTCATTCTATACGGAACTACCGATGTGGAAATGAGAACAAATTTCCATGGATTTCATAACTGGATTACCCAAGACACAAAGCGGGAATGACACTATCTGGGTGATCGTGGACCGCCTAACCAAATCTGCTCACTTCCTTGCGATCAAAGAAACAAACAAGTACGACAAAGTTGCCAACATCTACATGAAGGAAGTAGTTTCTTAGTACGGAGTGCCAATTCCCATCATTTCCGATCGTGACCCTCGTTTTGCGCCTCACCTGTGGCAATCTATGCATAAATCTTTCGTCTCACGCTGGGATAGGGGTACTGCTTACCAACCCAAACTGATGGCCAGACTGAACGTACCATCCAAACTTTTGAATACATGCTGCGAGCATGTGTTATTGATTTTGGAAACGGT
>JARYGA010018539.1:0-34979 GCA_030545235.1 Helianthus tuberosus | reverse complement strand
ATGGGGACTATCCGGATGATGATCAAGTATGCTATCAAGAACCGAACACGTATTTTGAAGCTTCCGCATTAACTTAACTACTATCAAGACAGTGTTTTTGTTGTAACTGAACCCTTAATCATGTTTTGAATGCTTAACTAATTGGTAGTTGACTAGTAGATGTTTTCTTTAAACTTGCTTTTAGCAAGCGCCACGAATATGTCGGTTTATTAACATGGTTGTTCTTTTAAAATCTCAAAATTAGTGTAATAATTTATGTAAATTATTATTAAATTCAGTCCTTTAATAAGGGTGTTACAAAAAAGTTATGAACTTTTAAAAAATGGGGGTGGAATATGCATGTGTCTTGCATGTGGAGAGAGAAAGTCCATAAATAGATTTTCCCAAGATACCCTTGCACTCCTCATTTCTCTCATACTTTCATCTTAACCATGGATTTGAAAAATGAATGGTTAAGATTCCTTCTTATCCTATTTAGGCAAAATAAACTTTTTATTTGATCTTACCCCTATATATATATATATAGGATTAGGTTCAAGAGTGAACACTAGTGTAGTTTGCGAACTGAGCGAACCAATCCTGGCCATACATGTGTGTAAATCAATGGCCAATATTTGTTCACTCAGTTCGCAAATACATTAGTGTTCACTCTAGAACCCCACCCTATATATATAAGGATTTGATGATGAAATACACTAGTGTATTTTACGAACTGAGTGAACAAATATTGGCCATTGATTTACACACGTGGATGGCTAGGATCTCGTCATCAAATCGTAAAATACACTAGTGTATTTTATCATCAAATCTTGGCCATTGATCTACACACATGTATGGCCAGGATTAGTTCGCTCAGTTCGCAAACTACACTAGTGTTCACTCTTGAACCTAGTACTATATATATATATTACCCACGGTGAAGAGCCCCAACACCTCATAAGGGCATTGCCGGGAATCGAACCGGTGACCTCAAGTAGAGGCCTGGGTGAGGCTGGCCAACTACACTATCGTTAACTCTTTGAATTAAACTAGCATGTTTCATGAACATCAGGAACGAAAATGGTTTATATTTAAAATTTGGCATGAACCGGCGCAATTAAAGAAACCATAAAGACAAAAATTACAATTAACTCTGAATAGTGAAATATTGATATGAAAATAATATATGCACTACTAGTGAATAAGAACCGTTTACAATTGAAAATATTAGTTTAGCATTGCTTTTTTAAAGTTGATAGAACTCAAACTTAGAAGTTTTCATTCATTAGATACTTTTTGCTAACTTTACTAGTAAGACATTGGTGTTATAATTCTAAATATATAAAATAATACACTCAAGATTCATTTATTATTATTATTATTATTATTATTATTATTATTATTATTATTATTATTATTATTATTATTATTATTATTATTTTGTTTTAAAAGGTTTCTTCGTTAATTTTTCTATTACATAAGTAGCATTTATATTTTATGTGATATAATTTTTACATAAGTAGCATTTATATTTTATGTGATATAATTTTTTAATATCAGTTATAACGTCATTTGGTCGATTTAAATGTTTAATTGATCAATTGATATTTGGATAACTAATGGGGTGGTGGTCCATTGGCAAAAGCAAAACCTTTAAAAACACTTAGGTTGGGAAGGGGAAGGTCTTGAGTTCAAGTCTTATAGACGACAGGGCATTAAAGAAATTAGCCGTTAGAAAAAGAAAAATTGGATATTTGGATTATATAACACATTGGGTTTCAAAGGTAAAAAAAGGTACATGAAGTTAGTGGTGCACAAATCGGGTTTTTTTAAAAACCGGTTCCGGGTATGGAACCGGGTTCGGGTAGGATCGGGTTTTACAAAATCTGGTTTTTTTAAAAACCGGGTCGGGTTCGGGTCCGAGTCCGGGTTTTCTACCAAAAATGTATACCCTATATACTCGGGTTCGGGTAGGGTTCGGGTCGGGTTTTATAAAACCCGGGTATTATAATACCCTATTTCCGGGTTCGGGTCCGGTTCGGGTATTCATCGGGTAGGGTTCGGGTATTCATCGGGTAGGGTTCGGGTATGCATCAGGTTGGGAAAAACCCGGTTAATAAAATGTATCAAACATAACTCTCACACATAGATATCAAATCTATTTATAAAATATTGCGAGGTTGAGATTCCAAAGGATATAGAGGCCACGTTAAGTAAAACTTGGAACAAATATATGTTGCTTAATAAAATTTCAGACAAAATTTGATGTTTTTAATAATCATGGAGTAATCTGGTTGGGTTGGGTTGCCTGTAATTCTGTTTTCTTTCTTTTATTATTCTTTGATTTTATAGTTCTTCATGTGGTTATTCTTGAACTTTATAAACAGACACAATTTATGAACAGGCACAAAAACTAATAATGATATTAAACAAACAAAGAAAATAGAAGGGCCAAATAGAAGGTATAAAAAAACCTGGTTCCGGGTATTTATAAAACCCGGTTCCGGGTATTTATAAAAACCGGGTTTCGGGTATAAACCGGGTATAAAATAACCGGTTCCGGGTTCGGGTTTTAGATCAAATATGAATACCCGGTCCCTACCCTATGGGTAGGTTCGGGTTCGGGTATAGAAAACCCGGTTTTTATAATACCCGGTTCCGGGTTTTTTTTCCGGGTCCGGGTTCGGGTTCGGGTTTTTTTGTGCACCACTGCATGAAGTAGTTGAATAAGGGTCATAAAGACATAAACCAAACTAAATTGTTTAAAATTAAAACCCATGGGGATTGAAACCAAATCGTTATTATAATAAAATAAAGCAGCCAAGTCCTTTGTGCATGAGACATTGAATGCATATATCAAGACCATAAGCACACGTGCAAGTGACCCCAAAGTCACGTGCGCCCTTGAGATTTGTACATCTTAAATCTGAAATACATCTTTTCCCTTTTGTGTTTCCCCTTGACCTTGTTTCCAACAACTGCTGTTTTTTTTATCCTAAACAAAAACAAGGAAACAAAAACATGTTTGTCTCCTGGACTAAATCAATGGGAAAAGAGATTCACTTTCACACTTTGATGAACACAGTTAGGGTTGCATTTGATTTCTTGAATTGAAGTTGAACACTAATTTTGAGATACTTTAGCCTTTTTTTACACCAATAACAAATTAATGAGGTGGGTGTAAATGTCAAGAAATTAATTTTAAGATTCAAAAGTAGTAAATGCATGGAAACCATATTTCTTGGTGAACAATCATCTATTTATGGGATATAACTTATATAAGTCATGCAAGGTTTGAGCCATATATGTTGCTTGACTGTTTGAGTCACCAATATGCATTTGTTAGCTTTAATACCACATTAGGTGTGACATTTAAAGCATACCAAGTAGGGTAAGTTGCTATTTGCTATATTATATAATTATTGATTCGTCAATCTGGTGTTAGCTCACTTGGTAGAGACTTATGTCTCTTAGAGTGGAGATCCTAAGTTGATCTTATGTCAAGGGTGTAATTTAGATTTATTGATGTAATTTATAGTAGGAGTAACAGCTATCTTTCAATATATATATATATATAAAAACGGGATCAGGAGAAAACGGCAAAAAGTGTGAGAACGGTGAGAACGCATCCTGCCGAACACGTGGCGTGGGGCATGATCAGGGTCCAAGGGGTTTTTTTTGTCTTTTTAGTATTCTTCTCCTTTCACGATTTTCGCGTTTGATATGCTTCTTTATTTTTTGCGTGCAAGATAATTTTGACGTTTTGTAGATTTATTAATTATTTGGCGTTTTATTGCTTTTTCTGAGATTTCTTCTCTTTGAGTTAATTCTTTTTGTGTCACATAGTTAATATTTTGGTGTTATGGCTTTTTCCATGTCATTTTTTGGCGTTTTGTATCTTTTTGTTAATAATTCATTACCATAGATTAATATTTTAAAAAATTACAATAACTCGAAAATCCAAATAATCTAATAGTCTTCTGTAGGTGGGATTACATCAGAGATGTACCAATCGCTTTGTTCTTCACTTTCTTCAGATTCTTCATCATCAAATTTCATTTTTGCGTATAACGCCATTAGCTCGTCTCTTCTTTGCTGCAGCCTATTTTTGAATATCACTGCATCCTTGGATTTTGGATCGTTTGAAGGTGTTAAATCACAGAGTTGTTCAACGATAGATAACAACCCTGTCTTCAACATTTCTTCCATTGGTCTTGAATATTGCACCCTGTTTTTATACGTTACTTCAAGTATTCCTTCTTCCTCATTCAATACACAACTGCTAAGTTTTGGTATTTGTGTATCTTCAATATCATCATCATCTTCATCATCTTCTGTTGGAAACTTTCTCTCAAGTCTTTTTATTACAGTTCTAGTTCTTTCACAATCGTTGTCTCTTGAAACCCCAAGGGCCAGGATATCCTTCTGAACATTTTCATTCATTCCCATTATGGTTTTTATTGTTCTTACCTTTACCCTTCTCCTGTCAGCGAACTTTATGATGAATCTTTTTTCTTTTATTTCAAACATCCATGCAATAACCTTAGCAATTTTTTTAATTTTTTTGGCGTTTTGGAGAATATGTGGCGTTTTAGTTTTTTTTGGCGTGTTTGAGCTTGGGTTCTGATGGTCTTCTTTTAAATTGACTTTTTTTCCCGCGTATGTCATATAATTATGGCGTTTTGAAAATGATAAATAAAGTTAATATAATAAATGTTAGTAATTATGTTTTCCGTCGTTTCATTTTACTGTTTTTTGCAGTTTACCGTGTTTTGTTTTGAGACTCAACTGTTTTAATGGTGTAACACGTCAAATCTTTTTAATGGCTGTAATTATGGCGTTTTGTTTTCCAATGGCGGTTAGATAACTATTGGACTACTTTTTGTTTTATATTCTTTGCACATTATTTCACTCTTTTTTTTATAATATTAGTTGCTCAAATTAATTTTATTATAGTTTGGTAGTTTTTTGGGGGCTTTTTTATGGCATTATGGCGTTTTACACGTATTTGCTAATTTTGGCGTTTTACTATATTTTTCATTATGGCATTAATATTATTTTGTTGTTTATTAACTGATATTACAAAACAAACAATAGACAAAGAAAATTAAAAAAAAAAGTAAAAAAAAACAAAAACAAAGCAGAAGCAATTTATGATTTTAAATCTTCAGTGTCATCAGTCTCTTTTTTCTTTTGAAACTACAAGAAATGTGACAAATAAATGGCGTTACGGGTTTGGCGTTGTTTATTTTCTTTGTTCATGTGTTGAAGTGTCTTTGTTGATGTTGGAGACATAGAGCGACCCCCTGTGGGTGGATGTTATCTGCCACTGGTATAGGTCTCTTCTTATCATCCAAACCTTCTTCAGGAACAAAGATGACAGTATGACATATGGATGTCATCAGTTCATCTTTTTTCAATTTGTCCATCTCATGCAGCAAAATCTTTCTACACTCGCATAACAAATCATTAATTGAAGCTTCATGCAGAACTTTACTAGGGATCGAAAGAAAAGATGTTTGCTGTCGTTGTATTTTTTGGCGTTTTACATTGAGTTGTAATTTTTTTTAGCAACCACTGTGTGTTCTTTTGTGTTTTTTTGGTGTGATAAACGGAAGGTGGTGAGACGTTTCTATTTATAGATTAGGCGGAATGTTATTTTTTTATAACAAAAAATGTAATTAACATTTATCCGGATGTAAACTTTGGCGTTATATATAATGGCGTTTCAGATTTTATGGCGTTTTTGTAGCTAGAGAGCTTAAATTAAAACACAGAAAAAAGTACGCAGTGATAAAATTAGCGTTTTGTATTTATTTGGCGTTTTATTTTCAATGGCGTTTTATGTGAGGAATTGTTTTTTACCTTTTACCCTTAATGACGCGCGTCCACGTAATAAAATTGGTGTTATTTACTAAAATGCCACCGCGCCAATCTAGTCCACAGATTGTTTTGATCGGACGATCCATAAGCGTTCTCTCCGTTCTCACACTTTTGAGCGTTTTCTCTAAATCCTGACCCTATATATATATATATAGGATTAGGTTCAAGAGTGAACACTAGTGTAGTTTGCGAACTGAGCGAACTAATCCTGGCCATACATGTGTGTAGATCAATGGCCAGGATTTGATGATGAAATCCTAGCCATCCACGTGTGTAAATCAATGGCCAAGATTTGTTCACTCAGTTTGCAAATACACTAATGTTCACTCTAGAACCCCACCCTATATATATATAGGGAGAAGATCATGCGAGAACCACCTCTTATTGCGAGAACCGTGAGAACCAATGTGAACACAACCAAAAATGCCTAAAAATAGCTAAAAATCACACAATTTTTTTTTTTAATATTTTTATGTAAAAATCGCTACTTTTCGAAGCCAAAAAAAAAAAATTTAGATTTTTTTTATTTTTATAGATTTTTTTAGGTTTTTTGGGAGTTTAGTTTTTAGCATTTTAGCTGGGGGGGGGGGGGGGGGGTGGGGGGTTTAGGTTTTGGGGGGGGGTTAGGTTTTTTGGGGGTTTTAGTTTTTAGCATTTAGCTTGGGGGGGGGGGGGGGGGGGTTTAGGTTTTTTTTTAGGGGGGGGGGGGTTAGTTTTTTTAGCTATTTTAGGTTGTGTTCACATTGGTTCTCGCAATAAGGGTGGTTCTCGCATGATCTCCTCCCTATATATATAGGGAGGGCTCATGCGAGAACTCCATTTATTGCGAGAACCGCGAGAACCAATGTGAACACAACCTAAAATAGCTAAAAAAAAGCCTAAAAAAACCTAAACCCCACCCCCCCCCCCCCCCCCCCAAGCTAAATGCTAAAAACTAAAACCCCCAAAAAACCTAACCCCCCCCCCCCCCCCAAACCTAAACCCCCCTCCCCCACCCCCCAAAAACCTAAACCCCCCCCCCCCCCCCCCCCCAAGCTAAAATGCTAAAAACTAAACCCCCAAAAAACCTAAAAAAAATCTAAAAAAATCAAAAAAAAATCTAATTTTTTTTTTATATTTTTTATTCTCAAATCGCTACTTTTAGTGGCAAAAATAAAAAAATTAAATTTTTTTTTTTGCTACGAAAAGTAGCGATTTTTATATAAAAAATATTAAAAAAAAAAATTGTGTGATTTTTAGCTATTTTTAGGCATTTTTGGTTGTGTTCACATTGGTTCTCGCGGTTCTCGCAATAAGAGGTGGTTCTCGCATGATCTTCTCCCTATATATATATATATATATAGTGAGGTTCATTGGGGAACACTAAAAAAGTGGGGAACCGACTCAAACAAACTCCGATTGGACTCATTCCAGCGGCGTTTGAACCGGCTCGTCGAACCCTAACTAGGATCTCTTAACCCTAAACCCTAAATCATAACCCCTAAACCCTAAATATATTAGGATTTGGCTTTTAGAGTTTAGCTTTAAGGTTTAGCTTTAGGGGTTAGGGTTTAGATTTAGGTTTAGCCTTTAGGGTTTAGTTTTTAGGGTTTATAGTTTAGATTTTACGGTTTAGTTTAGGTTTTAGCCTTATTTTTTAGCTTTAGTGTTTAGAGTTTAGGAGTTAGGATTTAGGGTTCGACGAGTCAGTTCCAATGTCGCTGGAATGAGTCCAATCGGAGTTCGTTTGAGTCAGTTCCCGCTAATAAGTTTGAACATAAATAAAAATGAACTTCATAGTTTACTCAAGACATGGCCAACTCATGGTTTCAATTATACTGCATAGATTCTATTTCTATTGAAAATCAAATTTTTGAAATTAAGTGAGAATCTAAAAATAAGATATTCATCTAGATTATGGGTGTTCATAAACAGTTGGAACTGATCAGATTTTTTAAATTGAAGCAAGTTGGGTATTTAAAGATCTATACAATTCGGTTTACATTTCAATTTTGATGGTTCAAGGCCCAGCCAATGGTTTGGCACTAACCTTTTTTTATTTATTTGTTTATCATTTTTAAATATTAATTAATATAAACTAGTGATTCTGGAAGGAAAAATTGGTTCAAATTTCCAAACCGGTAAAACAAGCTAAAATCATATTACTTGTTACATTTAATTTTGAGTTAGATGTCATTTTAGTCCCTATGGTTTGAGCTATTTTGGCAGTTTAGTCTAAATGTTTCATTTTTCGCATGTGGGTCTGAAAAGGTTTTCCCTTTGCCATTTTAGTGCACTGGGTTAACTTCATCCATTTTTTTTTTTGTTAAGTGTGAACCGTTATATTGCATGTATGAGGCCCAGATTAATAGACTGAATGCATTAGTGATTAGTCCCATTTAGCCCAAAAGCCAGCCATAAAGGAATGGCCCAATATACATTGACTCAATTGTTAGTTTTCTGTATATTTATATTCAAATTTGGGTGTCAACAACATTTATGATTTAAATCACACTCCTTTGTTTTAATAGCAAACTAACCTACTTTTAATCTACTAGTATTATCTACTAATACCTATGTCATACAAGATTTAAACCCTTCTAATCACATTTTAGTTTCTACAATCCCATATTCTAAACCCGCATAATATAAAAATATTTGAGTGTATTTTTTTTTTTTTTTTTTTTTTGTGTTTTTCTAACTTGGTCATTACACAATACTTTATATATGTGTAACCCATCCGTAGTCGGAGACTAAACGGATTACCTTTTTCACATTGCTTAGTCTAAAGGGGCAATTTCTGAAAATAATATATCATTTTCGTAATATAGGTAAACCATATGGACCAACGCATTAATTCTTGATTTTATAAAAATTATAACTGTAACACCCGTCTAATTTTATTTGTTTAATAAAGATTAAGTTTCAATTTTTACAACTTAAGAATCTCCACTTTGATCAACATTTAATTTAGTTGATTTTAACCCTACTTTAAGTTATTTCTAGACTTGTAACTAACTAGGTACAAATTCCTAGTTAGTAAATTCTCAATTATTTATACTTTATAATTCTAATATAAAGTTTTATATTTTCGGGGTGTTACAATAACGTTGGTGAAAAATAAGTTTGATAGTCATTTTAGAGATAAAGATAAGAAAAACGTGTTGTTCGAGTTTGCGGTTGAATTGGATGGGCGAATGAAGCTTCAAATTATATAAGTATGGTTATTACTCATTTTCACTAAATCTAATTAGAGTAAATTACTGTTTTGGCCCCTGTGGTTTAACCAGTTTAATCACTTTAGCCCAAAAATGAATCTTTCAACATATCAGACCCCGAGGTTGCATTTTATAATGGTTTTGGCCCCTGACACTAACTTGGTTACTTTTTTGCAGTTAAGTGTAAGGGTAATTGGGTTATTATATACCTTAGTGGTTGTTTTTGATAATTACAAAGTTCTTTTAATATTTAAGAGATTATTAATGCAATTATTCAAGTTTTTTTTATTATTTCGTTATTTTCACGATTATTATTTAATAAAATACGTTTTAAATATACAAATAAATATGGATTTTCATTAAGCGTTTGTTTTTTATAAACGTCATTTTTAAAATCATTTGTTTTTTAACCTTTTTCTAAACCGTCTGTCGTTTTTAAAATTATTCATTTTTAAACCGCTTGTTTATTAAAATCGTTCTTTTTAAAGTTGTTTGTATTTTGAAGTTTTTTAAACACTTCATTTTATACCATTTTTTAAATCATTTTTTTAAACACTTATAAATTACTCACTTTGTAGGTCGTTCATTATATAAATTTTACAAAACGGCGTATATAAAAAACAAAAGAAATGTAAGAATTGAAAAAAAAAACATTCTAATAAAAAGTTTGCAAAAGATTGTTCATTTTTCAAAGTTTTTTTAGAATGGTTTATTTCTTTTTCAAAGCTTCAATTTCATTGGATCGTTTGTTTATTCACAATTCGTTGTTTTTTTTCACCTTTCGTTTATTAAATTTGTGCATTTTCTAGTTGCTTACACTTGTTAACTTATTTTTTAAGGTTTTGTTTTTTTATAAACATCATTTCATTAATCTTCGTTTTTAAACCACTCGTTCGTTTAAAATAGATCATATTTAAATTCCTTCAATTTTTTAAATCGTTCATTTTCTAAAGTTATTTTCCCTAACGGCTATAAGTAAACCGAATACAAAGTTTCAAAAAATGAACGATATCAAAAACGGTTCTAAAAAGAACGTTTTAAAAAGAAACAGTTTTAAAAATTAAGGACTAAAAATGAATTGTTTAAAAAAGTAAAAAAAATGATTTAAAAAATGGTATAAAATGAATCATTTGAAAAAACATTAAAAGACAATCAACTTTAAAAAGCCGATTTCAATAAACGAGCGGTTTAAAAATGAATACTTTTAAAAACGATAGACGGCTTAAAAAAGGTTAAAAAACAAATGATTTTAAAAACGACGTTTATAAGAAACAAACGCTTAATGAAAACACATATTTATTTGTATATATAAAACATATTTTGTTAAATAATAATCGTGAAAATAACAAAATAATAAAAAAAAACTTGAGTAATTGCATTAATAATCTCTTAAATATTAAAAGAACTTAAAAGATTAATTTTTGGGCTGAAATGGTTAAACTTGCTAGACCACAAGGGCCAAAACAGTAATTTACTCATCTAATTAATATGTAGTTATAAAATTACAAAATAATATTGTTAGGCTTCTTACTAGGCTAAATAGACTTAGGGCTGCTGGGTTACAACCCAAAACACAAACGGCCCAAATTTTCAAGCCCTGCACACAAACGACCCCAAATATTGGAATCTATATCTATACTCTATAATAAAAGAAACCTGTTTTGGGACACATGTCACTTCCTCATGCTTTCTCACATATTTTCTTTTTATCTATGTTAAATTAAATAAATTAAATAACAATAATAACTTCGACTTTTATCTTTATTATTATTATTTAATGTTATTTATTTAATTATATTGTTAATGTTGGATAGCTTTTTAGTATCGTGTACTTTTTATTATTGATATCCTCTTTCCCTTCTCAACTTCTATCTACAAACCCTAATTCTAAAATCCTCAATCGTATAGTTCCGATTCGTTTGGGTGAAGGAAAAACAACCGGTTCAATGGCAGTGGCGACAACCAACTGGTCCACGGTGCCTAACCCCTCGATGTTTGAATCCATCAAAACTGAACAAATTGCATGTCACACCCCGAAATTATCAGAGCTGGCGTGACTGGACTGGTATCTTCATTGCACAGCGGAAGCAGATAAAGCAAAGACTTCTAGAAACTGAACGCCGCTAAGTACTCGACTCTGCAATGGTTCTCCTATTCCAACTGTGCCTTGTCTTAGAAAAGTAACCTGAGAAAGAACATGCGAGAAAAATCAACATAAAGTTGAGCGAGTTCATAGTTTGTTTGTAAAAGATTTGAAATAAATCTTTTGAGTTGTGAAAGATTTGAAATAAATCTTTGGAGTAACCGGTTTTTGAAATAGTATTGAGAAAACGAATTTAAAAATCATTTTCTTGCCAAGTTATATGGAAACGTTGTGTTTGTAACACAGTATGTTCATAAAAACCATGTATTTGTAATGTTCGTAAAACCGTCAATGCCCACCCTGACTTTGACTCCATACCCGCATAATCCTGTGCTTTGAATTTTGTATAAAACATGGTATTTAATTTGTATGAACAAGTGGTTTCGTAAGTATATATGTCCCTGGTATGTAGCAAATAAGGAAATAAAGAGATCACCAATGGTTTGCAAGGCCATTGATATGTGTGAAGTGCAAGTAGGAAGACTCAAACCTAGCGGATTTATGCGTCTGGCACAAAGTCACCCCGAGGTCCGTTCTGTTTGGCCTGGGGCTGGGGCTCGCTACACCCAGATAGATCTACCGCTCCTGTCCCTCGGTCCTACAATGAGGATTAATGGCCTCCAGTTCCCGCCTACCCACTCACATTATCTAAGTAGTAAACCCTCCTTACGCTAATCATACCATGTATAAAAATCCCTGGTATCCCCGACCAAATCCCTGGTCACCCTGACCGAATCCCTGGTCACCCTGACCGAAAATCATTCACATTTCAAAAATAAGCATTTGCATCATACTTGGTACTCGTTCTCACCAAGAGTACTTCTTGTATTTACCCGTAGTTTAGAAAACTAGAATTCGTGGGTATGCATATTCCGAAAGATACGTTTGTTTGAAAACCGGTATGTTTAGTATAAACCTTTCGTAAATCATTTGTGTTCCTCGAAATCCCTTCGTAATATGATTTAGAAATACGAGTTTTGCGTTTGTTCAAAACTTTGAATGTTTTTGCAAAGCGTGCATGTCTTTCCACCCCGAAAACATTTACAAAAGTGTAAACAGTAAAAAGTAGGGGTTATGAACTCACCTGAATATTCCTGTGCAAAGCTAGCTAAATACGACTTCGTGATGTCGTTTCAAAGACGAGACTCGCTAGCATGCATTCTACAATATTCCTAACACGGAATATCTAATAAGTTTCTAATATAAACGTAGCTAAACTACGTGTCTGAGCTCTACCGAATCGTTAACCGAACGATTCAACGGTAAATTGATAACTTAATAGTAACGATTAAGTTATACTCGTTAGGTTTCGCCTAATGTCGGTAATAGTTTAATAAGTCTTGTAAAGACTTAGTTCTCGAGATATTTAAAATATATGAATATTTATATAAAAGTATATAAATATATTGACATAATCGCGTTAGTTGTCTCGAGAAATCGTACGTGTATGTACAAAAGTTTGTATGAAAATAACGTATAACCAATTCGTATCATATATACGTCTCGTATGATATTTATCAAAGTGTATGTCTATGCCATTTAGGCGTTTGACGTGAATATAAAAAGTCATATTCATGAAAGAATCGTCGGATTGTCATGTTTGAAAATAAATATATAACTATATTTATTTTTATAAACGAATGTGTGTTCGGCGTTTGAAACAATATAAATAATTTATTGACTTTATAAAGGAGTTGTCGAAAGTAATAAAAGAATTGAAAATATTATTTCATGTTTTATTTTATAAAAGCATTATCGAAATAATATCCAAATTGTTTTTGGACGCCCCGACAACACAAGTTGTCGTTATATTTGAATCCGATAATAAAACGCCTTTTGTGTTTGCGGATTTTCTCGAAAAACGGGCAGAGTTTCCTCTGTTTTTGGACGCCCCGACAACACAAGTTGTCGTTATATTTTCAAATTCAGCAATATATATAAACTTTTATCTAATATATCAAACGTAATCTATAATTTAACCGGTTCGAGCTCGTTTCACGTGATAATAACGATAAAAATAACGAAATAAAACGCGCCGTTAATCTTTACCATCTTTGTGTCGAAACGTTGACTGAGTTGACTGAGTCAACTGAGTTGACTCGTTTTGAATGTGCCGACCGAGTTGACTCGGGTTTGACCGAGTCGACCCGAACTGAACTGAGTTGACCCGCACCTTCCCGAATCCTGCTCGGAACCCGAACCTGAGACCCGAACCGAACCGAAACCTGTTGACCAGTTGTTGACTGCAACAACCTGTTGACTTGCGTTGACCAAACAGACCCGTACACCGAACCCGAGCTGCACCGAACTACTATCCAGAATCTGACCCGAACCAAAATCAAATCGGAAAACAAACCTGCTGAACGGAGAAATTTGCCGGATCGAACAAAACAGTACCGCCTCCGTCGGACGGAGCCACCGTCGTCTCCGCCATCGCTGTGAAACCCGACGGACCGAACAAGAACCGCCGGACTTTGATGTCGACCACCGGATAAATGCATCGACCGGCGGTCCGAACCTCCGACCGCCGGTTCTCTCTCTTTCTCCGTCTTCTCGTCATCGCCTGACACCACCCACCACAGCGCCGCCGCCTGTGGTGGTGGTGGTTGCCGCTGTTCACATCTGCCGCCACCAAACAAGTGGTGGCCGGCCGATACTAGAGGGGGGGGGGGTACCTGAGTTGTCTGGGGGTGTGTGGGTGACCGGAGATGGAGTTCCGGTGGTCTGGTTTTAGCGAGAGGGAGAGACAAGGAGATGATGATTCTGAGTTTTGAAGTGGAATTCATATTTTCATTTGTGTGTGTTTGTTTGTGTAAATAAAATAGAGAGAGAGAGAGAAGGACAGACCATATGTCTGTGTTTTTATCTTGTGGAATGAAAACAAAGAGATTTTGGGTGTTAATCAAATCTTGAGACAATCTTATGTATAGATTTTCTAATCTATAGAGATTTTATTTAGATCTTGAAGGGATTTTTGGATAGATCTACAAGAAAAATCTTGTAGTAGAGATCTAAAATATTATGTGTAGGCTTAGGCTTGCGAGTTTTGGGCTTGGGCCCAGGGCCCACAAGCCTATCTCATGTGTAAGTGGCCCGTAATTCCTACGAGGCACGTTGTCAAAACCCGAACTCCGTTTAATCGTCAAAAATTAAAATACACAAAAATACGGTCGGTAGTCAACGTTTGCGTGTTCGTTCGTCGGTTGCGAAAAATCGCGTAAAATGCCTCGTTTGCCGTTTCTGATCCGTTTTTTGATCCGGTTTCGACTGTAATCACTAAAATTTTATTACGGAGCATAATATAGCGTCATATGTAGGTTCTGAAGATGACAGGCATCTCTGTCGCTTTCGTTTCATTGCCGATGCGTTTCCTGCTATCGCGTTTTTAGTCCACGTTTATATTTGTGCCGTACGGAAGCCCAATAAATTCAAAAAATAAATTTCACAACATAAAATATTCGTGTAACATCCATACTTTTCGGCGTTGTCAGTATTTTGTACGGCATCAGTTCGTTGTCGCTTAATATTCAGCAGATTTTGCGTAAATCACCATACGCGCACTGTAAAGTCGTATAGACGTTCCTAGGCACTCCAAAGGCCTAATTAAGTTAATTTGCGCTGTAAACACTATTTATTATCGCGTTAATTACTTGTTAATCACGTAATTAGGTGCCGTAAATCACGGGTTGTCACATTGCACATCTTAAGTCAATTTCCGGTGACCCCATTAAGTAAGTTTCGATTTTGACGTTGTTTGACCGTTTTACTCTTGCAAGCATTATAGTAAGTTTCGATTTTGATGTTGTTTGACCCTTTTTTTCTTTCAAGCATATCATCGAACAGTTATTGAGAAGTCTGGTCAAGAGTTGAAGAGGATACGTGCTGATGTGGAAAAATTACCCGATCTGCAGATTGAACTTGATGGCTTGAAACAAGAACACCAGAAATTACGGTTAGTAAATGGCATTGTGGTTTCTACTTTTTTATATTTACAGGTTGAAATTTTGATCCATTTACTTGTGAATAAAGCAACTCGGGTTGTCTTTAATCTTTAATGCGTCAAACTGTCCAGAACCATAAACAAAACATGTTCAATATTCTGGAAAACTCATTGTTTTTTTAATAAACAGGCCCATAATATTGATTTAACGTATACTACTGGCCTTGAGGATTTTGGTGGCTTCTTTTACACTTAATATATGGATCTCCTTTTTTTTATTCGTCCATCCACATATGTGTCCCCAGACAATTATTTTCATCCATGGTGACGTAAGGTTTGATTTATGATCTGAGTTGACCCATTTTCAGGTAATGAATCGAGTATCCCTACTTCTATTTGAGTCTATTTTGATGTTTGATTTGTTGTTTTTTATTTGTTAAGAAAATACTTCTGTGGGTAAAGCAACTTATGTTCATTGTAAGGCTGGGCGGGGTCGTAGTACAACTATCGTTCTCTGTTATTTGGTATGCATCTCAACTTAAAACTGTTTTGGCATGTTACCGAGCCGTTTTGTCTCCTAATTCTGGTTATAAAAACAGGTAAAACACAAGCAGATGACACCTGATGCTGCTTATGAGTACGTTAAGTCAATTCGACCATTGTGGCTTTTAATCTTGAATAAATAAACCTCCTGCGTTGAAGTCTTGAACAAAATGACAAATCACATTCCAAAAGGTGGGGACTAAACGTGAAAAACGTGAAACCACAGGGACCATCCGGGCAATTAACTCAAATAGATAATAATGGAGGGTATTAAGTTTTTTATATTATGCCTCCTCTTTTTTTATTTCGTATTGCAGTAGGTTATGAATGATAATACCTATTCAGTTAGATATCAAAGTGTTTTAAATTTAAAAATTCTAGATAAAATTAGTTTTATCTAAAGTTGTTATAAATTCTAGATAAAATCAATTTATCTAAATTTATTATAAAATCAGTTTTATGAAATTCTAGATAAATCAGTTTTTAATTTAAAAATTCTAGATAAAATCAATTTTATCTAAAAAAGTTATTATAAAATCAGTTTTTATAAAATTCTAGATAAAATTAGTTTTATCTCCCACTTACACTCTGTTCCCGAGTCTCATTTAACAGGGGGAGGGGAGGAAAAATAGATGAAAATATGAAAAACCATGTTTCCGAGTTTCATTTAACAGGGGGAGGGGAGGGAAAAGGGAAGAAAATATGACCAAATATTCATCCTCCCAAATTGGAGAGATTAGGAGAGAAAATTTTCCTTCCCTTTCCCTCCCCTCACCTCCCCCTGTTAAATGACTCGGGAACATAGTGTTAATGTTTACCGGGTTATGAAACTGGGTCATACGGTGGGTGATCCATGACCCACATCTCATTCAAACCCTAATTTCTCCACCTCAACCTCCTATCTTCCCAAATCAAAACCCCTAAACACATATCCCTCAATCCTTCCTCATCGTCCTGCCACTATATTCTTGATGTTGATGTTCCCTCGAAAACCCTAACATACAATTGTTGAAGAAAGTGGTGGACAATATCATGTGTTGCTAAATGCTAATAATTGCCGATGGTTAGGTAGTATGTTATATTTATTTTGTTTCACATATATGAATTTTGTTTAAAGTACAGAGTTGAACCTAATGTTCTCCACCACCGTTTCCTCTGCCAAACCCAAATCTGCAAAGTCTTCACACCATTTGATCTTTTCGTCTACCGATTTCCTTTATGGTCGTTGATATCTACGGTAAGAATCCCCCGATTAGTTTAAACTTAGTAAATAACATAATCGCATCTTATTATTGGTGTTCTTAACTTTGATTTGGTGATTTCTAATTGTTATTTTATATGTTAAGGTTTTGGAACTTTGATTAAATTTTAATACGGATGTTGACATAAGAGGTATGTGGGCCAAAGAATGCCTGTTGCAGGAAAGGTTTTTTTGTTTTCTCTAATCTTTTGTTATAATTAGTATTTGCAAGGTTAATTATCTAATTTGTGATATTTTAAATTAGTTTAGGTACTGTTAGGATGTAATCTAGGGTTCTTTTATGGTATATTTGTGATGTAATCAATGGTGATGTATTGAACTGATGTGTTTACTTGAAACTACTTGATTACACTTTGGTCACTGATGGATTTTGATGACTTGAGTCTACTAAAGTTGATGACTTGAATCTACTAGATGACCTAAGGTAGTACATTAGCTGTTTTAAAATCTAAGACAAAGGAACAAATTAATGTTGGTGGGTCAAAAAAATATTTATCCGAAAAAGACCAAATGTCTAAAATTTTTGACTAAAGTTGCGTGACCATTCAGCGCTATGATGACCATACGTATGACTAAAGTCGTGTGACTATTCATCGCGTGGAGCGAATTAGCGAGCTGGTATGATGACCATACGGATGACTAAAGTCGCATGACCATTCAGCGCTATGATGACCATACGTATGACTAAAGTCGTGTGACCATTCATCGCGTGGAGCGAATTAGCGAGCTGGTATGATGACCATATGGATCAAATTAAATTATATTTTTTAATTATTTTTTTACTTTTAGCTGATGTTTTTTTATTATATGTATCGTTTTGGCTGGAGCTGAATATGGAAGTGGAAGCTCACGAGACTGGACTGCTAAAGATCCAAAGCTAGATGTAAGTCCAGTACTGCTACGTTTTCCACATTTAATCTGATACTAATTAATCTAAACAATCTATTTATAACTCACTAAATAATTTAAACAATATGGCTATAACTCAAATTCTAAGTAATTAAATTAAATTATTACAACTGATAAACAAACCCTTATATTTGGTATATCTACAATCCTCTATGTGATAACCCCAAAAGCTCTGCATTATCCATAACACCACAGTATATATACGGTTATTTAGTCCTCCTACTAACCTCACATAAACCCTAAGACGCCTCTACCAGCAAGTTAACTCCAGCTACGATTGTATCTCCAGGTAATTCTCAATCTTGACTATGTGAATATGTTCCGTGTTCCATTTGATTTTTTTATAAATAATTCATTTTTTAGTCAATGATTGCTTTTCTATCACTTTTTTTAATAATCTACTAGGAAGTGTTAGTGGCTTAAGTGAAACCTGGAGGGTTATTTACTTTTGTTTCAAGAAAGCGACTTAAGTGAAACTTAGAGGGTTATGTACTTTTGTTTCAGGAAATTATCCCAAGGGTACTATTAGTGAAATGGTTAAGGATGCTTCATGAGGCATATCGTTTGTGTCCAATAATATTATTGAACACTTTGGTGACCCAAACAGGTACATTTATTTTTACACTTACTAAGTATGATAAAATCATCATCTTAGGTCTTAAAATTTGTTTATTTTGATTTTGATTTGATGGGTCATTTAGTTGGTGCGCACGTTGCTTAAAACAGAATTCGTTCTGGCGGATCACAACCAGATCCAAATAAAGGAGTATCTCATGGCAGAAATGCAATGGCTGGTGTGGAAGATTGTATTTTTTAGGTCACATGTAAGTTATGTTCTTATAGGGGTGATTCTGTTGTTTCTTTTTGTGTTTTCCTTGTATTATATTTTGGTGGCTTTTAGAAAACTTTCCAAGACCTGTTGGTTTTTTATGATATGACCTCAATTGCCTTTCACATAAAATTAAAAAATAGTATCTAACTAACTTATTCTATACGCTAACAATTATGAACGTGATCTACAATACCACTTTATGATTGGTTTATGCGTGTGGTGCTTCCGACCCGTTATCATAAATGAGCACTAAAAAGTTCTATAACCATATACAATATGGTATCCAAATTGTGGGTCTTAATGAGTTTGTTTTCGTAATATATTAGTTTAGAAACTCATTTAATTTTGATTAAATCTGAACAAATTCCATGTATTTTTATTTTTTAAACCGCGTGTACACGCGGGCTCTAACCTAGTATTTTATAAAAGATGACGCACAATTTAATTTCGAATGGAGATATAAATTTGCAAAGACAATAAACACTCTCACTAACGTATTGGCTGAATCAAAGAGACTACTACAAAGAGAGATTAGGTGGAGAGACGTGACAGGGATGCTCACGGTTTAATTTGACTTTTGATGGGATTTCTAGGTCGAACTGGTAACTACAGTTTTTGGAGAAACTAAATTAAACTGGTCTAAACCATTGAGTTTCAAATGGTTTAAGCTGGTTGTAGTATATTTTTTAACACGAAATTGTATCACTAGATTTAAAATGATAAGCTTAGAAGAAGACAGTACGTGTTACCTCTTAAGTAATGGAGTTTTAATAAAGTGAATAACCAATTAAGGATACATAATCACTTAAATTAATAATCTATACGTGTTATAGTTAAAGTTACTTGTATATTACAATTGTAAGATTCATATACGTGAACTTTTTTTTTTCTTTTCATTTTTATATATTTTTATAAAAATGTATAGATTAAATATAATTTGATTGTTTTTTTAAAATAATTAACTCGAACGGTTTTGTTTATGTGGCCGCTTACAAACCATAAAACAAACCGTGAAATTGGGTTTTAAATTGTATTACTTCTAACTAGGCCAAGCATGCTGATTTAGCTCGGTTTAATAGTTTGATCGGTTTCAATGGTTATTGAACAATAAACACTTCCTGAGGTATATGGTTGAACCAATAAAACAAGAGAAGGGGAAGAGGGGGTTGCTAATGTCAGAATTTAGAAGAAGCGTACATACCCAGATAATAAGAAAATTAAGTAATATCATCATCGTTAAGCTTCAAGCAAGAATTGAAGAAGGGTCAAATTAAAACCCTCCAAACTATCAATTTCCAAACCCCTTTCTGCCAACATCAAATCCCATTGATCCATGCTATTTTATTATAAGTTTGTGTAGTTAAAAGTTAAAACATATACAAACTTCTAGGCATATACAAACTAAAACATATATTTGGGGTAGTTAATAATGTTGCATCAATTTAAGTATGAAATGTGTAGTAAAACTACTCATCAAATTAGGATATGTTAAATAGAACCAAGGATTTGTTGAAAATGGTGAAATAAGCAAAGGAATAAGATCAAATTAAGAAGATGATTTTAATATAAGACAATATCTCCACATATTGACACACACACACACATATATATAGGGTTATGATTTAAAGAAAACGGTGAAAAGTGTGAGAACGGTGAGAACGATTATGGATCGTCCGATCAAAACAATCCATGGACTAGATTGCACGGTGGCGTTTTCGTAAATAACACAAATATAATTATGTGGGACGCGCTTCATTAAGGGTAAAAGTGTCTTTTTACCGCTCATATTCAAAACGCCAAATATGATAAAACGCCAAACAAAAAATAAAACGCCATTAAAAACAAAACGCAAAAAATTAAAAATAAAACGCGTTGAATATTACAGGAAGATGAAACAAACACAAATAACTGAATTACAGTTATTAACATTTATTAGAAGAAATTCCCTCCTAAATTATGTGCCAAAAACATCATTATATAAACAAACGTAAAAACAAAGCTTCAATAATCACTTCAATCTATCCATTTTCTGCAAAAAAACATCTTTAACCAAAAAATGCCAAATTAAACAAAACGCCAAAAATGGCAACAATCGTTTCGTGGAGATACACTCTGGGAATCAGGCGATACGTCATCCATTTTGACAACAGAAGGAGGGTGTATGTTAAGACGATCAGGGCTATTCTGAAGATAGAAGAAGAGATACAGAGGCAAATCCTATCCATTGGCATCACTCTAGACAACGAATGCCATGAAACGCATATGCTTATTGTTGATACATATTTTGTGGACACGACTCGGCTCGGTTCGACTCAGCTCAGTTCGACTTGGTTTCGACTCGGTTGAAAGGACGTCAGAGACTTGAAGACACGAAGATCGAGACAAAGCTACAGCCAAGGGGGAGTTTGTTGGTGCACTTGTGTCTGTACTTTGTCTGTATTTTGTCATGATACAAAACGATGTCTTGTGTTAGTCTGAGTTACGTCTTAGGTTTGTCAATATGTGTGTTCGATGTAAGTTTGACCAAGTCAACCATCCTCCTGGTTTGACTTGGCCAAACAGTTAGCACATATTTTGTAAGATGTTTGTGTCGAAGGATGAGACATCGAAGGATTGTTTATATCCTTCGATGAGCTCGAAGGATAAGCCTTCGATGGATGATTGATGGACCTCGAAGGATATCATCCTTCGAGGTATATGTGGATCCTTCGATGTGTTTCAGATCGATAGATGATCTTTCGATCAGTCTATCTGATCCTTCGACCAGACGTGCTGTGATGGATATATATATCCATGTAATGTGTTCACTTCATTTTCAGACAAAAAAGAGACACACAGGGAGACAGAAAACAGAAGAGTGTGTGAGATGTGAGTGAGCTCAGTCTTGTAGAGAGCGTATTTTCAGTTTGGTCAAGGGCTGTAACCGTGTCCACTGAAATACAAGAGAAAACTTTGATATCTCGTGTGTCTACCTTTCTCTTTGTAGCTTGTGCTCTCATATAAACTACCGGTTTGCATTCTAGCTTGGATTCCGCACTCGCTAGTGTGTTAAGCATAACAAGGATTAGGTTTGACCTCAATCTCCGAGGGACCTACAAGTGGTATCAGAGTCGTGGCTCTTTTCCTTGTTAAAAACCGAGTTTATACAAGACTTTGGAGTGTTTGGACAAAACTCACATGGTTTAGCACCCGTTTTTAGTGTTTTTCTCGCATTTCTTGTCGTAAAAACGTGTTCTAAACTAACCGGGTGTGTTAAAGGACGGGTTGGGTAACTTAAAAACTTGTTTTTAAGAAGTTTGGTCATCTCCGGCCAAATTCCGGCTTACTCCGGTGACCGGTTTTCTGGATAAGAACCGTCCATTTTTAGTATATTTTATTATTCAAATCTTGGTTTGGTAAAAAGTATGGCCTGACCATACCTTTCTGCCGAAAGCTTTCTACCAACCCATCACCTTTTCACCAACCTGTCACTTTCGTCAACTGTGTCAGTGCAGATCGAAGGATATCCTTCGAAGTCGAAAGATCATCTTTCGATCAAAGGAAGTTCGATAGATAATCATCCTTCGAACATCCTTCGAAGTCTGTGACTTATCCTTCGATCCAAGGAATCTTTTCGAAAGATATATCTTTCAATCTACAGTTCTTATTCGAAAGATAAGGATCCTTCGTTTGGTGAATCTTTCGAAATCATTGTTCGAAATTCAACAGTGATCTTTCGAACACTGTTGATCCTTCGAACAAGTCTTGATCCTTCGATCCTAGTCTGTTTAAGTTTAACAAGTTTGTGTTTTTCAGGTCTTTCGATCAAGGATCCTTCGGCTGGTTGTTATCATTCGAGATATTAACATAGTTTGTGAAAATTAAATTTTTAAAAAGGGAAAACTTGTTTTTCAATTTTTAAATCAATTTTCACTTAATATATTAATTATTTAAAATGGGAACAAACGGTCAGTGGGATCCAACCGCGTGGACTTTGACTCCACAATCATCAGCTACGCAATCTGCGTCAGATTTCGACAAAACTGCATGGATGCGAGCTATTGCCTCACCTCAAGCTGCAATGATAACTGCAAATCAATGGGCATTGGTCACAAATCAAGGCAGCAGCATTCAATCAATGATGCAGAACGACAGTGAAACTGGTACAAGCACAAAACCGCCAAAGCTAAATCACATCAATGATTGGGGATGGTGGAAAGAAAGGCTGAGAACTTATGTTCAGGGGCAAGGTCAAGATCTATGGATGTGCTTCTTCACCGCATTTGACAATGATTTGGAAGTTGCAGGATCTAATCCACAAACTTACAGCACTATGTCTGATGATGATAAGAAGAAATTTGAGTTAGAAAAGAAAGCATTCATGATTCTCACACAAGCTCTTCACAGAGACATTTACCACCAGTTTGTTTACTGCACGACTACTAAAAGCTTGTGGGATATGCTCACGTTACGATGTGAAGGAAATGCTCAATCTAGAAAGATCAAGCAAGAATTACTGAAGAAAGAGTTTGAAGGATTCACGTGTATGGAGAATGAGACTTTGGCAGAGTTATCTACAAGGTTCCATCACTTGTTGAGCGAGATGTTTGCTTTTAGAGTCACTGCCACTCCACAAGAAATGGTGAAGAGATTCGCTGATAGCTTACCATCAAAGTGGAGCAGTTTTCTTGAAATTCTCAAAGAAAATGGTGTTCTAGACACAATCAACGTTTATGATTTAATTCAAAAATTGGAGAACAAGGATGTAGAAGAAAAGCTTAAGGCAAAAAGAACACTAACTCCTCAAAATCCAGAGATGTACTTTGGGATTGCAGGAGGTATCAGTGGAGAAAAACCAGCTTCTCAACACGCGAAGCTTCAAACAGCTTTCATCTCAAACACCGGACCTTCCACAACAGATCAGTTTGATCCTTCAGCATACTCGATGTATTCAAGACCAGATTCTTTTTCTCAACAACAGTATGTGCAACCGACAGCTCAGCAATTCACACCACCGCCTTTCTTAGACCCAAGCAGAGCTCAGCAGCAACAACCGCAACAGCAAGGGTTTTATGGAAGCTCTTCAAACTTTCAAGCCACTTCCAATCCGAACACAGTCAGATTAGACACTTCCAACTTTTCCAAAGTCAGTGTCGAAATAGCCAAGGAGCATATGGAGATGTTGAACACCTTGGTTAGTGCTTATTGTGGATTGGTCGCAGGTCAGATTGGGAATATCAATCTAACCAATGAAGATTATCAGCAAGTGGATAGAGAAGAGTTTGAAATGATGGATATCAAATGGGCTCTTGCTAGTGCAATTCGAAGAGCAAAGGAGTTTATGGAAAGGACGGGGAGAACCAACTTGGATAGCAACAACAACACCAAGTATGGTTTTGATAAGAATGCTGTCACTTGCTTCAATTGTGGTGAAAAGGGTCACTTCAAGCGGGAGTGTCAGAAACCACCTAAGCAAGGAAATCAGAATCCCTTCAGGAATCAAGGACAGCCACAACAGCAACTGAACAACAATTCTGTCAGATCAATAGTTCCCGTTGGAGGAAATGCATCTGGATCCACAAACACTAATTCTCACAGAGGATTGGTTGTTCAAGCTGATGAAATTTGCAACTGGAACATTCAGCTTGGAGAAGGAGGAAATGGTGGAACAACATGTTATGCTAAAGTGATTGAGAAGGTAGTAGAACCCGTGTCTGCTGGTGAATCTTCAGAAGATGAAGATAGTTCGGGTTATAGTGGGAACATGGATGGGGAATCACTTGATGCTGGTAATTTATCAAGTGATGCTTTAGATTTGGAGGTTGATGAGCTTTTGGCTGAAGCTGAAGCATTATGCAAGAGGAGATCTATTCTCTGCCAGAAATCTGCTGGAACTTCCGAGAAGCTTGCTCAGTTCTTCTCTGAAGATGGATCTTTTTCTTTTCATACAGCCTTTATGGCTCACGTAGAAGGTCAAACTTCTTAGGTATGTGATACTAATTCTGACTCTATTTCTGTTCCTATTGAATGTGCAAAGTGCTTAAAATATGCTGAAAAGGAAAGTCAGTTTGAAATCACACACAAACACAATCAAGAATTGATTGTAGATCTTTCTAAAGCAACCGAAGCTAACTTGTTTTTAACCAGAAATGAAAAGGAATTTAAAGCAACAATTGCGTCATTAAGACATGATGTTTCAGAATTACAAAAGGCTGTTTTACGAAAACAACATGCTAACAATAATCTTATTGACACAATTGAAAAGCAAATGGTAGAGTTGGCAACAGCTCGATGTGAATGTGAGACAATTAAGCAGAAACTGGAAAGCTATTCCAATTCCCGCTATGTATTGGATCACATCATTGACGTTCAAAAGAAAAAGGGGGATGCAAGATGTATTGGATTCAAATCATGTCCTCCCCCAATGAATCACAATTACTCCAAATTGCCTGATGACGAGGATATGCCCCGTTTTGAACCTACTGTGCCACTCGGTCTAGATGACTTTGCAGCAGGCCTCGGGTTCACAACTGGTACATCATCCTCGGGTCAATCAGAATCTGAGAATGTGACAGATTCATCGTGTGATAAGGAACAGAGTCCTCCCATTGTTGAGGATGCTGATTCTTCGGACGATGAATCTGAAGAAATTGTGAAACAACAGTCTAACTCGGTTACAACAGATATTCCAATCGAGAATCACATCTTGTGTGATCCACCAGTGAAACCGAGTAAGACTGAAATGACAAAAGCAATGGAGTCCATTGTATCTAGCCTAGAAGGGAATGATTTGTTGTACACGCTCAAAGGAGATAGCAAAATCTACTCTAACAAAGATTTTCCAATTAAAAATGTAAATCAAGATTTAATTGAGCAAATTTTTGAAGGATGCACTGATAAGTTTTTGGGGAACAAAAGTGGCAAAGTTACCGTCACTCAATGTGATCCAATTCCGTGTGAACAAATTAGAAAACAATACGGAAACCAAAAACTACCAATTGAGCGAAAACAACAAGTTAATTCTGGAAAAGGTAAGGTACAGGGAAAGAAGGCTCAGAACAAGAATGTTCAAGCACCTAAAGTTCAGCAGCCTAAGACTGAACAACCAAAGGTTCAACAACAAAAGGTGCAAAACAAAAGAGCTCCTGTTAAGAAACGAGAACCGAAAATGAACTTTGTTGGATCCACGGGTTCAGACAAACTTGAAACATTTCAGGATAAATCTAACGTTGATTTTGTAAAACAAGTTAGAATTTTAAAACGAAATGATCAGAATAATTACACCCAACACACCAACGATTGTGATTTAGGTCCAAGCACGTCTAGATCACAAGGTTCATTGTCTGGTTCTCCGTCTGGTCATCAACATGTTTCTCCGAAGTTTGTAGAGCGGAGAACATGTTTTGAATGTGGCACAGTTGGGCATATTGTAAGATATTGCCCACACGTGCAAAAGCTGAAGTCAAAAACGAGGGCTCCCCAAGAAATCGATTACCAAAAACGATCAGTTTCCCCGAAACAAGACCCCCGTGTCTTGAAAGAAAGGGAAAAGAAGTTAAAGCAAAAGAATCAAAAGGTAATTGAAAAGGCCTTAAAATCAGAGGTCAAAGAAGAAAAACCTGTACAAGCAAAACCTGAAACTGTAAAACCAGTAAATGCTAAAACAATAAATTCAAATACTGGTAAAGGACAAACAGCTTGGAAGCAAAAGCAGGTAATTCAATCAGGGGGAGCACCACAGGTTCTTTTTCCTAATCATCAAGTGATTGAAATCACTTTCATTGATGATCAAGGACGACCCAAGTCCACAAAGGCTTGGGTCCCCCTCTCCAACTAATCTCTAAGTGAGTGTGCAGAATGTTCCAGGAGGAACTATTGATAGTCGTAAGATTGTTGATAGTGGAGTGTCCATGCACAAGATAGGCGACAAAAGGAGTTGTTGCGTGTGATGGAGAGAAGAAAAAGAAAAGAAAACAGAAGTGTCTGTTGAAAGAGATTGAAAAGCTTCGACATAATGAAAATCATTTCAAAGTGTGTTTGTTAAAGGCTTTGATCGGGTCCCCGGGATAGATTCAATCAAAATGTACGCACCTGCAGCACGTCTGAAATTCAAAATCAACAAGATGAACGTGCAGTGTACATTTCTTTGTGGTGTGATTGAAGAAAATGTGTTTGTTGAACAAACCAACCGGGTGTGCGGATGCCTTGGCATGGGTTGAACAACCGCACACTACTTCTGAAAGAGAAAGACAAAGACCTTCGCTGGTGCAATGTGGAAGACCAGCCGGACCCAAAGGTTTATGATCTTGTTGCTGTCAAGAGATTTCTCAGTAGCTACAAAAATCGACTTTGAAGTCCACACCGGGTGGATATCCAGTTTGGGAGAGCACTCAGATTTCTTGCAATGCTCGAAGCAGTTGCAGGATACGGTTTTAAATTTCTAATCTCTCCTATACTTGTCGATATTTAAGCTGCTTTGTGAATTATTATCTCGTACAGCACTCTTTGACTTGATACGTTGATCTCAAATATCACCTCACACGTGATTGTTTCACTATGAAACTCGTCAATGTTGTCATGGTCCGCACCGCTTACCGACGTGCCAACTCATTTTTCCAAAATTCGAGAAATCTTTTCTGATTAAAACTTAATTTTGGTAAACGGCATTGAGGTAAAACATGAGTTAACCAACATCGGAAAATCATTTTTGTAAATACCTTTGTGTTTTAAAATTTATCTTAGTTTGTTGATTTTAGGGGGAGTAAATCCAAATTTGAAAATCCAAAAACATCGAAAAATTTCAAAAACACAAAAACAATAGAAAAACAAAAATGAGTTTCCTGGCGAGCAAAAGAGAAAATGATAGTACATCAGTGGTCTGTCCAAACCTCTTTAAAACCTTAAATGAAAAACGATAAGCAGCTCTATATAAGATGTATCGGTAGGCTCACAATCATTTTAAAGTGTGCAGGGTGATATAAACTTAAATCGACTGAAGACCAGGTGGGAACCATTCATTGGCATATGGTCTTAGTACCGAAATTTCGTTTGATAGATTGCCGAGGTTCTGAGATATTCGGTCTTTATGCTGCTTATCATCTGGGTATCATGGTTGTATCTTTTACCGAAAAACAAACGGGGACGCAAGTCTAGATCTTCCATGATACCATACATACGTGTACATACTGCATTCGACCTCAATAAGTGATCAACAATCACATGTCCCATCAAATAAGTGATCAAATATCACAAATTCTTTGCGGGAGTCAAGTTCGTCTCTCTGCTGTACGAAAGTACTGACCTGTTCACGGACTTGCTCCTGTGCCCTCATGCATCGAAAATCAAGTTCCTCATCAATAAGTGATTCTATCACATAGGGCTTGTTTCCAAATCAAAATAAGTGAGAATCTCACATCATATACGGTCAAACAGATGATAATCGGTATACTCACCGGTAAGATGAACCCTCGTGCATACCTTGATACGGGAATGTGTCGTGATGTGGATGAACACCGGTCGGTAAGTATAAATCATACCTTAACGTATCCCCGCGCCATGATTACATCTGATAAGTTGAGTTTAAGTGGACAACAATACCGATAATTGTTATAGGATGCTTATCTTAATGTTAACTAATTGAACAACAAGAGCGTTTTGGCATGACCGTACACTGATATGATTCTCTTACCCTCGAAACTCGCAAAAAGAATGTCTGTAAATATTTATTTACTGCTTTCGTTTCTGCATCCTTGTATATATTTATTTATTGCTTTCCGTCTTTACATTTGAAAAATGAAAAATTTCAAAAAGATTTTAGGTGTGTTTTAATATAAACTTTATAAAAGCCAAAAAGATTTTGCTTCTAGTTTATTTTTGATTGAATGATGTTGGAACTGGAGTCTATCCTACCCAAAATCCTGATTGTAAGCCGGAAAACAATTGCATCTTCATAAACTGTCGAAGTTAACAAGTTTTGAAAGTTAAAAGTCTAAAATTGAATATTTTTCTAAACTTTCAAAATATTGTCGGTCGGTGTTTGATTGAGATTTGATCTCATATGTGTCGTTTGTTTAAATGTTAACTATATTCCAAGCGGTTGTTCTCATTATGCGTTTAGCTTTCTTGCATGTGCAGATGCTAAAGGCGAGGAGAACATGTTCGATGACAAGCTTTGGAATGAAGACGCGAAGTGGAGGCACTCAAAGGATAAAATGATCGAGTTGCCGCTGACCCTTCATCAACACCACAAGGATCTGAAGATTTGACAAGTAAAAAGATTCACGAGCATGACTCAATGGAGAGTTCAATCTAAGGGGGAGTTTATTGACACACTTTCTACTTACGACGCGTGAAGACTTTGAAGATCCTCCGACGTGGAAGACATCGAAGTTGAACCTCACGAGTAGCGTCCAAGGGGGAGTTTGTTGATACATATTTTGTGGACACGACTCGGCTCGGTTCGACTCAGCTCAGTTCGACTTGGTTTCGACTCGGTTGAAAGGACGTCAGAGACTTGAAGACACGAAGATCGAGACAAAGCTACAGCCAAGGGGGAGTTTGTTGGTGCACTTGTGTCTGTACTTTGTCTGTATTTTGTCATGATACAAAACGATGTCTTGTGTTAGTCTGAGTTACGTCTTAGGTTTGTCAATATGTGTGTTCGATGTAAGTTTGACCAAGTCAACCATCCTCCTGGTTTGACTTGGCCAAACAGTTAGCACATATTTTGTAAGATGTTTGTGTCGAAGGATGAGACATCGAAGGATTGTTTATATCCTTCGATGAGCTCGAAGGATAAGCCTTCGATGGATGATTGATGGACCTCGAAGGATATCATCCTTCGAGGTATATGTGGATCCTTCGATGTGTTTCAGATCGATAGATGATCTTTCGATCAGTCTATCTGATCCTTCGCCCAGACGTGCTGCGATGGATATATATATCCATGTAATGTGTTCACTTCATTTTCAGACAAAAAAGAGACACACAGGGAGACAGAAAACAGAAGAGTGTGTGAGATGTGAGTGAGCTCAGTCTTGTAGAGAGCGTATTTTCAGTTTGGTCAAGGGCTGTAACCGTGTCCACTGAAATACAAGAGAAAACTTTGATATCTCGTGTGTCTACCTTTCTCTTTGTAGCTTGTGCTCTCATATAAACTACCGGTTTGCATTCTAGCTTGGATTCCGCACTCGCTAGTGTGTTAAGCATAACAAGGATTAGGTTTGACCTCAATCTCCGAGGGACCTACAAGTGGTATCAGAGCCGTGGCTCTTTTCCTTGTTAAAAACCACGAAACAAGAATAGCATGAAGCAAGAGTTGATCTTTAATGACATGCCACCAAACAAGAATATCACACCAAAAAACAGGTTGCCACTAAGTAGCTACTACTAAAAAAAAACGGGGTTTATGAAGGAAAGTTGACATCTAGCTAAAGTATTAAAAAAGGTTCAAAACGCCAAAAACAAATTCACGAAAAGAAGAGGCTGATAACATTGAAGATTCGGAAGAAAAATTAGATTACCATTTTGTATTATTTTTGTTTTCATTTTATATTGTTTTGATATCAAGTAATATGTTATTTGTTATATAAAAAAATACATTATTATATAAAAGGCCAAAAACTACAAACACCAAAACGCCGGTAGTATGAAAACTGGGAGAACAGCTGCTGGCAAAGCACCCTGTAAAAAGGGGTATTAAACGCCAAAAAATTCACTAAACGCTAAAAAAAATTGGTCTTCTGTAATCTTATGCAAATTTTAATGACTCGTAGTGAATTTTTATACAAAAGGCCAAAAACGCCAAAAAATTAACCAGAAAACGCTATAACGCCAAAAAATTATATATGTGACACAAAAACAATTAATTCAACGCCAAAAAGTTTAAAAAATACAATTAACGCCAAAAAACACTTAGACGCCATAAAATATCATACCGCGTAGGGAAAATAAAAGAAGAATGAAAAGACAAAAAAGCCCCTCCGCCCTTCTCTATGACGCGGGACACGTGTTGGGCCAGGATGCGTTCTCACCGTTCTCACACTTTTGAGCGTTTTCTCCTGATCCCGTTTCTCTCTCTATATATATGTGTGTGTGATATGCAGATAGATATCAATTATATGATGCTATCGGATTATTGAGAATACAATAAAACATGATAAATTGTCATCTTGTAGGAGTTTTTAAGAACTAAGAAATTCAAAATGAATTTTATCCATATAAGAAATATGTTATGATATACTATACGATACACAAGAAAGTTATAATACATAACGACAGAGCATATAAAGGTTATAGAGCAAATAAATGCTTAAGGAATAACTCTCTCATTAACATGGGTGTTATGAGACTATACATAGACAAGTTCGTTTGTATAAAAAGATATTCTCATTCAAATGGATAAAAAGGAATCTAGGACAACAGAAATGGTCATCTAGGGATATAAAGATTATACCCTAATTGAAATCTACTCTAACAAAATGTCAAGAGCGAGATTTAAATAAAGGTGGGGAAAATGAAACATATGTCAAAATATGTGTTCTATTTGAACATTGATAGAGTAAAGGGAATTAATTGTAATTAAGCCAAATTTAAAGGTCAAGGTTTGAGAAACTCCAAAATTACGAGTACAATAAGTGTCGTGACATTATATGTAGTCGAAAGCAAATAAAAAAAGACAAACTAACAATAAATAGGCAATTCCTTCAAATAAACATATATCAGGCTAGAAAAGGAGTTACAGAAACCATAATATATCAATTTGGGGTGCCTCGACAAGCCGAATGTGGTAATGAAGAGTAACGGACCATTATCAGATTATAAATATCCTTCATGAGATAAACGGGTAGTGACGCACCATTACTAAAGTCTTTACTATTTGTTACGACGAATGATGTTTGAATATTCCGTAAATCGAGATATGTCAGGTGACGAACCTAGATCACAACGCACAACGAAGGTGATACTATTTATTTAGATTAATATTTATCATCTTAAAACATATAATAGTTATCGTCTAGAGTATCGATTTACGTAGTAATTATCTTCTTAAACTACGTAATATTTATCATCTTGAATTACATAGTAATTATCTTCTTAAACTATGTAATAGTTATCGTGTCAAACTACTTAGAAATAATTGTCCTCTTAAAATATTTGTGCTTAGTTGTTGTCTTAAACTGCATTTTCGAAAGTATTTATAGGTAGTCGAGTTTTGAATAACTAGCAAGGTGGTGAGCCTTAGACGCTAATCTCTTAGGCATTGGACAATGAAACCTTGTGGCTTAGTATGTTGCATAAATCGTTTAAAACGTTGGTCTAATGATATTGGGAAAAGTTTTGTATGTCATATGGGATTTTAAATACCCAAAGTTATGAATTTTTTTTTAATATAACTTACGTGTTGTTTTATAAAAATATTTTTCCACTACGTATTTGATAATATAAAAGGTAATATTCGTTTGTGGCACGCCAAGGGTAAGGTCAAACTGGGGTGTGAAAGAATGGTAATAGAGCCATGGGTTTAAGTGAATTAGATGCTTGTAGAAGTATCTAAGCTACTGGAAAATTTAGTTAGAGTACCTACAAGCAAATTAGATGCTTGTAGGTACAACACACACACATAGGATCTCTAGGCATGCAAATTTTGTTAGTCTCTCGAAAAATACACAAAGGAGCAAAAAGAAAATAAAATTTGAGTAACTTGTTATACAAAAAGCTGATATGAAGGAATAGTTTATGCTATTCCCACTATTATTGTCGTTGTCAAGAAAAATAAATGCTCAAGTGATGGAAACAAGGATTATAAGTTGAAACGCAAAGAGGATGATTGATATAATTTGAATGACAACAACTATGGATAAAACAAGCCCAAAAGGAAGAAAGTTGAGGTAACGGGACATACGTATCTTTTGTTCCAAGCATGTAAACCTCTCGAGTTCGCAAGGAACGAGGGAGTTGTTGCAACATTAAGATGTTTGGAAAAATTGAGTTGGTGTTGGCTATTAGTAAGTGTGCTAAAGAGGATGTGATTTCATTTGCTTCAAATTCTTTTAAAGACGAAGCCCTTGAATAGTGGAACTCTGTACTGCAAGCAAAAGGTAAAAAGAAAGTATCTGTATGGATTTGGATGAATTTAAAGAGGCGGTGACCATAAATTTATGCCTGGTTAACGTAAAGGAACAAGTTGAGGGCGAGTTTCTGAACCACAAGATGGTTGGGTCAAAACACAGTGAATATACGACCAAGTTCTTCGAGTATTCTAGGTTGGTGCCACATATCCAAAACCTGAGCCAACTCTAATTCACGTCATGGTGAAGGTTGTTATGTCGCAAACCATTGATTTAGTTGAGGAACTGGCTAGGACCTAACTAATGGAATGGGCAGGATACAAGAAGAAAATAAGAATGAATTGGCACTAAAAGTTACTCAAGAACTGAAAAAGAAAAACAAAGGATCTGAACAAAAAGATTCTTCTCCTTTGGAGTGCAAAACTTGTGAGAAAAAAAATATTTCGGAAAATGATGTCTTGAAAAGATATGTGGTTGTTGCCAATTTATGGGACATAAAGATGAGAGTTGCTACAAAAAGAAAGGTGTATGTCTCGGCTGTGGTAATAAAGAACATTTGAAAGTAGATTGTCCAATGTTGAAGTTAAACAATGATAACAAAGCTAAGGTATACAGAAATACAAAGAAAAATGTTTGTGCAATTCGTCGAGTTCAATCCAAGGTGCACCTTGCATTTTTTTCAGGTTGCTTTCTTACGCCTGTTCAGCTAGGGGGTCAATTGAGTTATCTGCGTCGAGTGTGTCGATTGAAAGAAAGAAGAGAGACAACTCAAATGTCAGCGGGAAAATAGAAAAGTCGTGCCGAAATAGTGGAATGTTTCTAAGATCCATCGCTCGATTTTTTTGCATGCATTGCTTCCAAAATGTAGAGAGACATGCGAGGACAGATCCGCTTTCCTTGATTAACAGGTTGTCAATCCGTTCTTCAACCTTAAGAGATTGAAAAAAGAAGCCCCATTGATTGGATATGGTTCCATCTCCCAGTGATGAACACAAATATCAGATATTATTAGTATGTTATTAAGAATATTTTGATTATCTGTGTAAGTGAAGGTTTTATAAATAGCAAGTTTTGTTGTTTATTGAAATTACTTAATTTGATTTCTTCTCTGTCTTATATCTTATCTCCAGTGGTTCAACTAACAATATTTGCAAACTATTTAGCAAGGTTAGAGAACTCACGAGTCGCTAGTCGGCTGGTGTGGTGGGGACTAGCGATTACTCGGGATTACTCGAGATTAATCGGGATTAACCGGATTGGGTTTTTATATGTAATTTTCAGTTTTATGTATACATATACACATTTTTATAGGTAAATATTTTAAGTAGCTAGGTTTTAACTCTTACTCAACTCATTTTTTAAGTATACAAGATTAATTGTTGGAATCCATATGGTTTGGTTGGAAACAGGCCGAAATTTAGAGGTTTTGGCTGGAATATACAGGTTTTTTGTCGGAATCTGGCCGGAATCGCCATTTTTTGTTGGCCGACTAGGCCCGCCTAGGACCGACTAAGTCTGACTAGGCCCGACTAGCGATTAATGGACTGATTAACGAAAAATGACTCAGTTACTGGTTGACTAGCGAATAATCACCGACTAGTCACGATTTTTACAACACTGGTATTTTGTAGCATAAAAAATAATAATAATAATAATAAAAATAATAATAATAATTATTATTATTATTATTATTATTATTATTATTATTGTTATTTCACATATTCAATTATCTTAAATAGCAAAGTTTGTGGGGTTTCTCAACTGCTTTGCTACCCCATCTAGCTTGGAAAATGTCACTTTTAACCTCTACTCTAATTTACAAGGTTTTTACTCCCTCTTACTTTTGAAAAATAACACTTTTACCCCCTACTCTATTTTACAAGTGTTACAAAATAACCCATCCAATTTCTAATGTTTCTACTTTACCTTTGTACCACACCATACATAATATACTGTCGCAACCCCCGCCCCCTATCTGTCCCGGGAACGGGCGGCCGCGAGAATTAGTATTGGTGGTATCGGTGTTTATCAATTTGGCAGCGGAAATTGCATCAGGACCGTAGTTATGAAATATTTTATCAGAGTAAACACCACATTTTATATAAATAAGTATATTGGGATAAAACCCAAGTTTTCATTACAAACTGATTTATAGGGGTAAACCCCATTTTATTATAATAAAACATCTTCTTTATTTAGGTAACTTTTATAGCCACTTTTCCAAGCCTTCAGTGCTGTCCAGCT
>JARYGA010018538.1:0-45903 GCA_030545235.1 Helianthus tuberosus | reverse complement strand
ACTTATTTGATTGTATTAAAACAATGAGTTCATTTATTCAATAAAACCGAATTTATTTATTCCATGGTTACGAAACAATGATTCTGTTACAACACTCCCCGACGTTTCCGCCACGTCTGGTTGTTCTACGTGGTCGGGGTGTGAGAATATAAGTGTTTGTATGGTATCACATATTGTAGCGTTATTTGAATCATTTCAATTTGAGACATATAACATTTTATACAAATAACATACTTTTCACAAGACATTGATTTACAAACAACTTTTCTTATACAAACTCATTTTACTTGGTTATTCATTTAACCATACATTATTCTCTTATTTATACATATCATCTGATCTTATCGTTTTTCAAATGATTTACAAGACAAAGCAAATTACAAAGTTCATGACTAAACATTTTCTCAAACATAAGTCATGAATTCTGTTTTCACAAAACCTATGTATCTCACAGGCATTTTTATGCTGACGTACCTATTTTCACATGTGTTTTCAGGAGATGATGCATAGGACTTGTCAAGACATACTTAGGCGGACCTGTGCCTTAGTGACTTAAAACGAGACAAGAACTAGTTAATTTATGTTATGTACTCTTTGGTTCTTGTTTAAAATAATGTAAACTTTCATGTTTGATTAATAAAACGAAACTTCAATTGCCATGGATTTGAAACAATTAATTCTGTTACAACACTCCCCGACGTTTCCGCCACGTTTCGTTGTCTCACGTGGTCGGGGTGTGACATCACGTTTAAGGGATACTGATCCCTTCACATGTTTAAAGGTATTCACCTTTCTCACGAATTGGGTTTAAACACCCCGCCTGGAGCGCAAGTTATTCAGGGATAGTTCAAGGTGGCGGGACCAGTTCATGTAAAAGTGGCTGACAATTTCGTTACTGTTGGCTATATCCTGGATCCTCAAGGTATATGAGGATTGATCACCCTCTCTCACGAAAGGGTATTTTCATACTCTCTAAGGTTTAAAGGTTTTCACCTTTCTAAGTCTTGGATTTTATACACTCCCGCCTGTAGCGCATGAAAATTTGGGATTTTCCCCAGAACACTCATGGGTTTATCCCCAGAACACTAAGGATTTATCTCTAGTATATTTTAGGGTTTATCCCCTGTAATACAAAAATTATACAAACGATTGCAGTTGGTTTCTAAGTATTCGAAGGCATAATTCACAGGGGGCATTCCTACCAAGCTAAATGTACGAAGCTCAAAGGATCAGGCTCGAACCCAGTATACTAAGTGTCCCACACTGGGGACATCTTCGCTTGAAAGGTTGCGAAAGGATTGGAGAATGAGAGTGGGGTTGCACTCTATTTCTGGTATGATCTTTCCTATAAAAAACCTTGTTTAGATCGGTTAAGTTTGACAAAAGCTTGAATATCCTGATTGGGATATGTTCTCAGGATATATTTTCAGAATATATTTTTAGAATATATTTCAGGATATTTGGTTGGAATATTTAGGACATGATACTTGGATTAAAAACTAAAAGTGTATTCTAATCGAACAAGTGTTATCGAAACAAGCTTTGTAAAATAAAAATGAACTGTCCTTTTTCTTTGAAAACTTTGTCTGAATTATTTAAGTTATAAAAACCCTATTTGATGAATGTCTTTATAGGATATTTGCGAGTATGCTGATCAAGGTGTTTTCCTAAGAAATAATTGCACTAAGTTTGGAATATTGAAATTCAAACTAAGCAATGAATAACAAAAATTGAAAAACAACAATAAATAAAGTCAAAAGAAGGTTATCTTATTAACGTAGCAAAAGTTGTGCTTCTGGTTTCATCTCAAACTGAGATCCATCCACCAAAAGCACAACTGGTTTCTAACCATATTTATGTAACGGTTGAAGGTTTCATCTCAAACTGAGACCCATCCACCTCCAACCGTTATATTGTTCAAAATAAACGATACTGATTGATGACCGAGGGCTTCATCCTGAAACCCAGGACCCATCCACCTTTGGCCATCATATTGTCTTAGTGCAGGAAATAGAGATTGTTCCAAAAAATACAACCATCAAATAAAAAAATGGGCTTTGGCCTCAGCATCAACATCCATCATCGCCCATTTCTCTGCATTCAAGGGGCATCACCCTCTTCCACCCTGGCTTCATCGGCAACATCATCTCCGGCATCCTTTCCAGCATCCTCTTCGGCATTCGTCCCAGCATCGCCACCAGCATCCTTCGAAGCACCAGCATTATCCACCTTCTCGACCACCATAGCAGACTCTTCCGCAGCAGACTTCACGGGAGGCTCCACGGGATTACTGCCAAGATCTTTCAGTTTCACCTCCCAAGCCTTGATGTTCCATGATGGACATTCGAAACCCAGAGCCATAGCCTCATAGGCCATTTTCAGTCTAGCCTAGAGGAGGGAGATGATAACAGAATTCTTGAGGCTTTCCCGATATGAAGCCATATCCTGCTCGTGTTGAACTTGGGCAGCATCGGACTTGGCTTGGGCCTCATAGGTGATCTTCTGGATGGCAGACTGGTGCTCTTGGATCATTGCCTTGTACTTGGCTTCATAGTGCTCTAATTTGGCGCTGGCGATCGCTGCTTGGTCCGCAATGGTGGCTTCAACCTTTTTCAGCTTACTCTCTAGCATCGTGTTTAAACCACATGCGTCTTCATAGAGGAAAACTAGGCGTTCAAGACCCTACAAAACAAGGAAACAGGTATTAGCCTTTATTAACATTTATAACCAGCATATGGTGCAGGTTGTAGGTCAAGGATACGAACCTGGTTAAGGAAGCCGGTCATGAATTTGCTGGACTCTGTAAACCCATAGTTCTCGAATGGGAACACGTTGGGGGGGGGGGTTAGCAGGGTAGTCTGCTTCCTTCCTCTTACGGGAGCTGGAGGCTCGAGTCCTGGATGCTGGGGGAGCCTTGGGTGCAGTAGCAGTTTTCGAACCGGTAGGCTTTGGCTTGACAGCTGGCTTAGGATTGGTTTTTTGCTTAACAGGTGCAAGGCTAGAGTAACTGTCCAACTCATCAAGCTGGAAGCCTTCAAGATTAATAACTGGCACTGAAAAGAAGGGAGAAATATTTAACTCTTAATCCTTATATTCTGTAATTAATCTAATAATATACTTACCAGACATCTCTGAACTTGATTTTTGGCTTGAACTTATGAGAGACAGGGAGAAAATTCTTTCACTGTCAGGAAGACGATAGATCTCTTTGATCCTGAGCTCCGATTCTGCACTTGGAGGGGCTAAGTCTCTGAAATTTGCTGCACAAGAAATGAAGATGTCAGTCAAGGATATAGTTTTAAGATATATTTGGGGATATTCCTAAAACCATAAATCCAACCTGAAGTCAACCATCCAACTGGCAGGTCAAAACCCTTGACGATAGAATCCCTTTTTACGAAAAAGAACTTTTGTTGCCACTGATCTTCATTTTTAGTGGCTTTAAGGATGAGGGGGTTCTTAGAGGTGGAGAATAGAAGAAAGCAGCTATGACCATGGGATTGTAGGTCCCCTTGTCGTATGGATCTTAACATAATTGTCAATCCAATCAATAGTGCGGAATCCCCTTAATCAGAATATTACAGAATTGAGTAGAAACAGAAATTCACAATCAAACTGGGTTTCTATTGATTATCAATCTCACGAATTACAATCAATCAAAACCCTAACACACACAATTTCGTCCATGCTCTAGATGCTCTCACGAAATCTCTCTAAAAACTGTTTTGGCTGATTAACCTAAACCCTAATGCAAAGCCTTGTTTATATAACACAAGGTTGCTACTTGGGCTAGGGATTCCTACATGGGCAAGCCCAATTTGTCCCCCTAGACCCAATGTGGGTTTTGTTTAGCCCAAACTCTATTATTCCACTATTACAAAGCTAAACCCGCTAACTGTTTAACGTTTTACTAATTACAAGATATCCAAAGACCAAATCTAAGCTGTTGTCACAAATATGCACCAATAAACTCCCCCTTGACAATAGCTTCATAAAATAACTTTGTCTTCAGTCATCTTGCACTCTTCATGTAGTCTTGCACTGTCTTTGGTCTTTGGATAGCTTCAGCTTCAATAGCTTCTGTCAGCAACAGACTTCCCCTAAGTTGATGCATCCAATCACCAAATCTTCAAAAACTTTAGCGTTTGAGTAAACTCCAGTTCAGCATATGTATACAATCTTCAAACTCTTCAACTTGTTTGCAATGTAGAAAGGAGGTTCTACCATGCCTCCAATCAAACTCTCATCTTCATAGCAACTTCTCACTTTAACTTCTCAGCAACATACAACTTCAATCTGTATACTATAAAACAAACATCTCGAGAAACCATAAGAATTTTTCAACACAGTTGAATAAATTATTATTATTAAAGAGATTATATCACAGATTAAGCATTTTCAATTTATCACCAACACGCAAAACTTTTTGTCTAACACACAAGAACCTGCATGATTTAAAATTTTGAACTCACTTTCTAACACCGTCTCCCCCTATCAGTAACAATTCCTCCAAGAATAACAGTTTTCCGTACATTAAGAATTTTAAACAGAAAAAGACACTATTTTTGGATTTTTATATTTTTGAAAGCAAGTAAATAACAAAAGCAATAAACACTCTATTTTTGTGAGAATCACCGGTAAGAAGATCATATCAGCACAATCAAACTGTTTTCACACTATTAGATAATTCTTTATTTAATTTTTTCTTGAAAAGCAGTTCAAGACGATTACCAGTATGTTTGTCCACTTAAACAAAATGCATGAACATTTCAAGTACCATTAACGTATGATACGTTAAGGTAATTTTAATACTGATATACTAGTGAGTCCCACTTCATGATATACCCCAGCGATCAAGGTATGCACAAAGATTCATCGTAGTAGGTGAGTATACTGAATTCATCCGTTTTGTTTTACAACGTTTAGATAATTGGTGATCAGGTCAGTACTTTCGTACAACAAAGAGACCTAAATATATAACGAGGTCTAAGACAAATACCATTTTTGGTACGAATTATGCATTTTGCACTTTTTGAGTGACTCTCTAGGAGAGCTTTTTCATTTTCACGGTTTTGGCATTTTTAGCTCTTTTAAGATATCCTGGTTGTGCCTAGGTCAGCATGTATCTGGATGCAGCAGAAGGACAACCTTGATATCCCCAGATGAAATAACAGTATAAAGACCCAAAACTTCAGATTTTGGCAATCTATCAACGCAAGATTTATGGTCATTAAACCATACACCACTGATGTGTTCCCCACTCATATACAGTTCATTTAGGTTTATATCACATTGGTAAGTTGATTATTTCATGCTTTTTGCCTACTGGTACATCATATGATAAAGCTGCTATCACACTTAAGCAATTTAATTCAGTTTGAGTGTGACAGTCTAACTTGCTGATGTACTATCATTTCCTCTTTTTCACATAGTGATAACTCATTTTTAATTTTCTATTTTTTTTTTTGTTTTTCAATTTTTCAATGTTTTTGGATTTTTGTGGTTTTCTATTTTTTTTAAGAAAACAATAAAATATTTACAAAATTCTTATGAAAAACCAGTTATTCAGGATTCCTCATCCCGTTGAGTTCGACTAAATGTTCAAAGCAAGCCCTGTTAAAAGCTTTAGTATAAAGATCTGCCAGGTTATCTAGTGTGTCGACTCGATGTAATTCAATTAGTCTCTTTTCAGCACAATCCCGTATAAAATGATGAGGAATGTCAATATGTTTGTGCGACTGTGTTTCACGGGATTATTAGTTATAGAAATTGTGGCATTATTGTCTATCATAATAGGAGTACGAGTGAAATCCAAACCGTAATAGCGCATTTGCTGTTGAATCCAGAGAACCTGAGAGCAGCAGCTACCCGCAGCAATATATTCAGCTTCACAAGTAGAGGTAGACACACAAGATTGCTTCTTGCATTGCCAAGACACAATCCTGCCTCCTAAGAACTGACAACCACCAGTTATAGACTTCCTGTTCGACTTGCATCCCCCAAAGTTTGCGTCAGTGTAAGCGACAAAATTCAGATCACTATCATTTGAATACCACAACCCAAGTTTAGGTTTCCCCTTCAAGTAACGAAGAATACGCTTCACTGCTTTCATGTGTGACTCTTTTAGATTCGCCTGATATCTGGCACACAAGCATACGGCAAACATGATGTCGGGTCTTAAAGCAGTCAAATACATTAGAGAACCAATCATTGCCCTGTATTGAGTTGGATCAACATCTTCAGTACTTTCATGATCTGGGCCAAGATTGTGATTTTCGCAAATAGGTGTGTTGAAAGTAGCGCAATCCTCCATTTTGAATCGAGACAAAATTTCATACACATACTTTGTTTTATGTATAAACATCCCATCCTCATTCTGTTCAACTTGTAATCCTAGAAAGTAAGATAGCTCACCCACAGCGCTCATTTCAAACTTGCTCTTCATTACCTGCTCGAACTCTTTACACATGCTCTCATCTGATGACCCAAAGATGATGTCATCCACGTACACCTGTACCAGCAGAAAATCTTCCTTCTTTCTCTTGATGAACAGTGTACTGTCAATCTGACCTCTTTCAAAACCATTCTTGATCAGATGTATAGACAGTGTCTCGTACCACGCCCTGGGAGCTTGATGTAATCCATACAAAGCCTTATCAAGTTTGTACACCCGATCTGGATAATCTGGATCAACGAACCCATCTGGTTGTGAGACATACACCACTTCTTGGACTTTCCCGTAAAGAAATGCACTCTTCACGTCTAGTTGGTAAACTTTAAAGCCCTTGAATGAAGCGAAAGCTTGGAACAAACGAATTGCTTCCAACCTTGCCACTGGTGCAAACACCTCATTGTAATCTATTCCTTCTTGCTGATTGAAACCTTTTACCACCAATCAAGCCTTGTTTCGCGTTACAATTCCTCTTTCATCCTTCTTGCACCTAAACACCCATTTAGTGCCAATTTCTCTTTCACCTTTAGGAAGGTCAACTAACTCCCAAACCTTCAACTTAGCAAACTGGGCCAATTCCTCTTGCATAGCTTCAACCCATGAATTATCTTTAAGAGCCATATGAATGTTCTTCAGCTCCTCTTGGGAAATAAAGCAACTATACAAGCACTCGTTCACAATCCCAGTCTTCTCAATCGAAACAAATAACCCAGAATTTGTTGCTATGCTTCTTCTCGTCTGAACACCTGCAGTAGGATCTCCAAGTATCATGTCAACTGGATGATATCTATTTGCTCGTGTAGTAGCAACAACATCGACTTCTAGATTGTCACCCAGGTTTGATCCAACCTCCCCCTGAATATTCTGATCTGCAAACGGATTAATGAAATCCTCCCCCTGAATGGGTTCAGAGTCACTATCGCTTGAATCAGGATCAGCAGCACCTTGGGAAGTTTCTGGAGCATCTGTCATATCAACGTTAGATCTAGGCATGAACATGCATTCATCGTATTCACTTATCAGTGTTTGAATCAGCTGAGATGCATCTGCATTGGAAAACTCTGGAATATTAAATGATTTAAAAACACTTTCATAATCATATAATATAGCAGGTCCATTCGTTGATTGTTGAGGTTTGTAGGAAGTAATTTCCACATTAAACACAACCTCAATTTTACCAGTTTTTAGATTAAAAATCTTTTTATTCGGTGCGCCAGGTACGTAACCTAGAAAGTAGCATTCGTCAGCCACCTCGCTGAATTTATGTTTGTCTTTATAATCCAAATGGTTCAAAGCCTTCAAAGTTTGGTTTCTTGTTAAACATCAATTCATGACAAGTTTTATTAAAACGTTTAACAGCCAAAACTTTGTTTAGGACGTAGCAAGCTGTATTCACAGCTTCTCCCCAGAAAAGAACTGGTAGCTTTGAATCTGAAAGCATCGTCCTAGCGGCTTCAATCAACGTCCTGTTTTTCCTCTCAGCGACTCCATTTTGTTGAGGTGTATAAGGAGCAGAATATTGATGTTTAATTCCCTTTCGAAGACAATAGAGATCCAGAATCCGATTCTTGAACTCCGTGCCATTATCACTCCTTATCCTCTTAATCCTAGCATCATGGACGTTTTCCAATTTTGTAAAAAGATCTATCAGCATCTCCGCCGTCTCATCTTTTGTACCTAAAAAGAAAACCCATGAATATCGTGAGTAATCATCTGTGACAACTAAACAATAGTACTTTCCACCTATGCTCCTCACGTTCACTGGACTGAATAAATCCATGTGAAGTAATTCATAAGGGGCATCTATGGAATTTACTGTTTTTGATTTATGAGGTTTCTTATGTTGTTTTCCCTTTTGACATGGAAGACATTTATCTTCCACTTGAAACCTCTGCATTGGAACCCCTTTCACTAGCTCATTTTTAACAAGGTAATTCATTTTTCGATAGTGAATATGGGCCATGCGTCTATGCCACAACATCGATTCAGCTTCATATGCTTTTAATAGTAAACACGCCACCACAGCAGTTGGATCCTTAGCACCATGTCCATGACATAACTGTCATTTCTCCTTGGCTCTCTCATCACTATCCAATCGTCCGGAATCACCAAACCTGGTTTCAACACTAACGCTTCATTCTTGGTAAAATGGACCGAGTGACCCTTGTCGCAGACTTATGACACGCTCATCAGATTGTGTTTAAGCTGCTCAACATTGTTCATTTTGTACAGTGTGATCTTCCCATTGGTCACTTTTCCTCGTCCTGTAATTCTACCACCTTTAGCACCCGCAAAGTTCACCTTTCCACCATCATAATCTTCAAACTCAGTTAACAATCTCGCATCCCCCGTCATGTGCCTAGAGCAGCCACTATCAACATACCATAAGTTGATAATCCTCCTTAGCAGCTCCTGCACACACCAACCAAAAGATTAGTTAGATTGGGGGACCCAAGCCTTAATGGTCTTGGGTCGTCCAAATTCACCAACTACTGGAACATCCATCCAATATCCATTACTCCTAACTGGAATTTTGGATCTCAGACCTGTTGATGGAATTTGATTTTGATTTCCACTAGGTCTTTGGTCCTGAGGGTTCCTATATGTGTTTGGACTATTTGACCTTTGAAAATTTTGATTCCAAGAAGCTTGATTGTTATAATTTCTAAAGCCATTGTTATAAAAAGTTCGACCACCATTATTTTGGTATCGATTTTGATATTGACCTTGACTTCTGAAATTATTTGAATTATAATTGTTCATTCTTGGTGAACTGCTTCTAGGTCTCTCATATCTGCTTGGTGGAGATTTAGGCTGAAATCTTGGTTGATTTCTTTGAAAACGAGGAACTTGTGGAGTTCCTTTTTCAGCTTTATCTACACCAACAGCAACATTCTCTGGTTGCTTAGGAGCATATTTCTTTGGAGAATTTGCAACTTTTTCCTCATTATCACCTTTTTTCAGGTGATTTCCCTCTCTGTTTCTCACTAATTTGTGCTTCACTCTTTTTGTTAGGACAACAGCTAGCTACATGTCCCTTGGTGTGACATTTGAAGCACGATATCTTTTTTGAAGACTTCTTATCTAAAGCCTTTAAACTAGATTCAGGTTTTGATGATGATGCCTTAGAAGGATTTGGTTCAATTTGCTTAGTTTCAGAATTTTCTTTGCTCTTGTTTTTAGCAAACTCTACATTAGACTCGTTTTCAATAACAGCTGGTTCGTTTTTCATGTCACTTCCTTGAACAAAATTAACCCTTTTAACGAAAGTTGGATTTTTATTCTTAGGATATGATGTTTTCTTTTTCAAAATAGGTTTGCTGTTATTATCCTTCTCAGCATCAGCACTCTCAGACACATTTCCTTGACTTGATGTGGAACTACTTGGTGATGTTGACACAAAGTCTATGAGCTCATCTTCATCAGGCAAGAAAGAATAGTCATGACTAACAGGAGGTGGAACTTCATTGAAACCATGGAATCCCACATTGGTTCTGCCATTACTTTTCTTCAAGCCACCCATCATATGTTTCATAACAAAAGTAGAGTCCCTGAATTGACCTAATTTCTTTTCAAGTTCAACAATTTTGAGTTGTGCATCTGACAACTCTTTTCATTTTTCAGAAATCTCTTTTGTTTTCTCAGCCATCATTTCATGAGCTAAGTCTATGACTTGAAGTTTTTCGTTTAATTTGCAGGTTAAAGCTTCAATTTCACTTTCATAACCTTTTATCTTCTTCAAGTATAAAGATTCGTTTCTTTTAGCAAAAAAGTTTGATTCTTTAATGTTAGACATCTCGCTTACCAGACTTTGGTTTTGTGTTGACAACCTGTCTACCTCACCCTGTAGTTTATGACATTTTAAACACACAGAATTAGACTTTACCTCTCCTGTTTGTTTGTCAAGGTTGGCCATGAGAGCTGCAAGCTGAGCTTCCATTCTTTTATACTTAGCATCCTTTTCTTCAACTTCCCTTTCATGGTTAGACTTTTGCTTTTCCTCTTCAGCATCTGTTGTCTGATCACGCTTCTCTTCTTCAGCTTTACCCTCTATTTTCACCTCAGCATCCACTTTTGCTTCAGCATCTCCCACAGTAGCTTCAACATCATCAACTGGCACTATCTCTGCCATGAATGCCTGAGTGGCATTTTCATTATCTTCTAGATGAATACTCCAATCATATGAACCTTCTCTTGCTGTAGAGATCAAAGCCTTTGAGCTAGAATTGTTTGATGCATTCCTGTTATTTGAACTCTGACTCGAAGTCTCTTGCTTTTGTTTTTGACATTCCCTAGCGAAATGCCCATAACTTTGACAGTTAAAGCACCTCACTTTGGTCTTGTTGAAACCAACAGTCCTCCCTACAAACTTCCTTCCTGTTCTGTTCATGAACCTCTTGACTCTTCTTGAAATCATGGCCATCTGCCATTGTAAATCCATCTCTTATAGATCATGTCAATCTGATCATAATCTTCATCTAAAGTAGCAGGATCAGATATCTTTTCCTGAATGTAGTTTTCATAAGAAGCAACAAACGAAGCAAGTAGAGCCAAATGTTCTAGAGCAGACTTCACACTCATAGGCATCAACTTTGCACTACTACTTTGCTTAGAAGCTGATGTTCTCTTTGTTCCTGTTGATCCTCCTGAAGCAGCTACAAAACAAACATCACCATCCTCATTCACTGTGACCTGCTCATTCTCACACAATAGAAACGCCGTAGCAGAGTCGCTAGAAGCGTTGTGAGATGAAGAAGATGTAAGCCCATTGTAAATCGCTGGATCTTGAACCTGATCATATCCAGTGTCTTTCTTCTTTGTCACACCCCGACCGCGTAAAACAACAAATCGCGGCGGAAACATCGGGGCGTGTTGCAACAGAATTAATGTTTCATAACCATGGATACCAAAAGTGTTTCGTTTTATTTAAACATTGAATAATTACATCGTTTGGAAATCTAAATACACAATTTAAACATAATCTATCATTGTTATTGAGTCACTAAGGCCTTGTCCAGTCCTATGTGAGCATGCATCTTATCAATCGATATCATTCAACAATACCTGAAACATATGTGAAAACGAGGTCAGCAAAGAAATGCTGGCGAGTACATAGGTTTTGTGAAAATAAGATTCATGACTTCTGTTTAAGAAAATGTTTAGTCATGAACCTTGTAATTTGCTTTGCCTTTGTAAATCATTTGAAAAATAATAAGTTCAGGTGATATGTATAATAAGAGAATAATGCATGATTAAATGAATAACCATGTAAAATGAGTTTGTATAAGATAAGTTGTTTGTAAATAAATGTCTTGTGAAAAGTATGTTACTTGTATAAAATGTTCTATGTCTCAAACTGAAATGATTCAAATAACGCTACAATATGTAATACCATACAAACACTTATATATAGGAAGTACCAGCGGCGTATCCACCATGCTTGTATCATATTCCACACGCATTGTTACTTAATCACTTAATCAAACCAACCCACCAAAGTAATGTTCATGCCCAATGTAAATCATGTAATATGTAACCAAAACCCAATCGTATATCGCTTTGAAGCCAATCGTTTACCCAATCGTTAAAACATCGTGTGAAAACCAATCGTTTACCCAATCGTTAAATTCGTTTTAGGTCGTGAAACTACTTAAATGGTCGTCTCGCTAATAACATTCAAACCTTCTTGACTCGCATTAATAAACCCTTACCAAAGGATAGATTAATAATTCGCATTAATAAACCCTTACCAAAGGATAGATTAACATCTCGCATTAATAAACCCTTACCAAAGAGTAAATTAAAAATTACAGATTCGGTCGCTACCCACAACACCCACACATAACTACGGGTGTAGTAAATAACGGGACTTGTCAGATCCTATGGTACCATAACCTAATACTGGTCGGCTTGATCATTGCTAATGAATGTCATTGGTTATGTAACTACAACCAACAAGTTTGTTCACTTTATTGAAATCGTTATTTGTTTTGTATAAATCGTCTTAATTGTTTTTGAAACCATCGTTATAACATCGAAAACATTTAGCACATATGAGTCACCCCAAAACAATTGAAAGCAGTAAAATAGGGGAATAATGTACTCGCCTGATAATGCTTGGAGGTCTTGAACAACAACCAAACAAAGCTAGAGGGAGCACGGAATCAGTCGGCAATCTAAGACTATATAAATAAACCGGACTTAAATCGGGAGATCGGATAGGATTAGGCTTGGTAAACCAAATGAGTGTTGGAACTCATATGATATGGTTTAACAAGACCTACATACTACATTGAGACTAGCCTAAGTGCTTTCGACCCATCGCGACCCATTAAGGTAACTTATGCTACTTTAACGCGTCGTGCGCGTGAAACGCGTTCGGACCGCCTAACTAGCCCTATGACAAGTGTTATATGCCTAAACATGTTACATAATCAGTTATGTGACAAAGGTTTAGGTTACATATGCTTAATTACCAATTATACATGAAAAGGGTATTCTGGTAATTTACCTAAGGCATATAAACTACCTATCATACAACTACTTAAACGATGTGACCATAGGGTATAACCTCGGAAGGTTATTCCCTACCTACTATGGTCACCTAATGTATTTGGTCGGATCCTAATGATCGACCAAATGGGTCGGGTTCGAGGTATAAGCGATTTATTAGATCGCTTACCCTACGACCTTAGACAACGTGGTAATCAGTAGGCATAGTCCCAAGGGACTATAACCAACGTGATTACACTCACGTTGCGAAGTTCAAACGAACTTCGCATTGACCATAATTGGTCAATGTAGAAAGTCAAACAAAGTTTGACTTTCAGACTCGAAAGACTCGAAAAGCAATAAAAGAACGAAAGAATACTTACGAAGGGTCCCCGAATGCTAACTTCGATTCAAAAATCTCAGGTATGAAACAATAGTTTCAACTTAGAGTTTCTCAAATCAAAGTTCTTGTAATTTTGAAGCATGGGGGGTGGGGTATTTATAGTAAAAGGTCCACCGTTAAGATCATTTCATGGAAAACGTGCCTTAATCCCACCCGTACAAGTGTCGGGACCTTATGGTGACTAAAATGTGATCCTTATCAGCTGACTAGACAATTGGGATTGTGTGGTGGTGAAACAAACAGCTGCAATCTGCTGTTAGAAACCTTTAACCTGGTCAGAAGGTGCCTCGCGGGCCGCCTAAGGATGCTCAGGAACTGAGGCGGGCCGCCTAGCAGTCACAGATCAGCAATAAGTTTCAGAAATTACAGTTTCAGTCCCTGCACGTGTTTAAGGCCATTTCTGACACTTCCAAGGCCCGTAAAGCCAACTTTAAGGCCCTAAAATGACGCCTAAACATTGTGGACATGAAACATGCTCAAAAATATGCCGGGTGTTGGTTCGTTTGGTCGTACGAACGCGATGTTCGCTTAATTACGACGGAATGCGCATAAGCGCGAAAAACGATCCAAATGACGCAACGAATGGATTTTTGGCAAGCCAAACACTAAAGCATAATATAGTCATGCCTACATAAATTTTTGGATGTCCGGATGTATTCAGAACGTAAGTTATGCGCGAAAATGCAAACTTGTGCACTTTTTGACACTTTTAGTCCCTGAATGACACAAAAGTTTATTTTAGCATACCGAACACCTCAAAGCCTATTTCTAAGCTATGTGAAGGATATTTATGGTATGTTTAACTTATGGTCATGTTCCGGAATGTCTGTTACAGTTCAAATTGGCATACTTTCGCAGTTTATCAACTTTAGTCCCTGTAAGCGATTAAACTTTGATTTCACCACACCAAACCTTCCAAAACTTATATCTAAGTTATGTAAAGGTTATTTAAGGTATGTTAAGCCTATGTCACTATTCCGGAGTGTTTGTTCCATTAAACTGGTTATATTTACGCATCAGTGCGCGTATAACCTTCCAGAAAGCGATTTAGAGTTTGAAATTGAACAAGAATTGATATGTGCAAATGATACACATATTTTTACAAATCCCAAGTATGAAATATAATATTTCATTGGTTTGGTATTTGTTTGATGGCCGTGGAGGCACAGGTGTTACAGTCTCCCCTACTTTAGGAAATTTCGTCCCGAAATTTATTTAGAGGAAACTTGTGAGAGCTTGGAAATATGAAGTTGAAAAGATCGAACAACATTGGTTAGGGTTCTTGAACTTCTAGTAACCTTAATAACATTATGTTTGCAATGTAAGAGGGATACTTATATACAAGTATATGAAGCGTCATTGGTGCGTCCACCGTACCTCCATTACATCGTTCTCATTTCGTTATTGTTGTCACTATCGGCTCTTACACATAATAAATCTTACTGGGTTTCTGTGCACTAAATTTCATAATTATGTACGCGTCCATAATCAGACAATTCCTTGCACAGTTCACACAGTCTATTTTATAGTGTGTAGGGGAAAACCAAATGAACAAACCGGTGATGAGTGTGACTAGACCGCCATAGAGTCCTTTAAATTAAATCAATAAATGATCTAAATAGACTATCAAGGAGTCTGTTCAGCTACATCACTAGATGTCGTTCTCTAACCAAATTGTGAATCAATCTTTTTGACTAGACTACTAAGAGGGTCTCTTATGAATCATGGAGTGGTACTATATAATCCAAGGGTCTTAACTACCAGGTAGAAGCCCATAAGGATTTAAGGTAGTACCTTTTGAATATCCTACTATGAATCTCTCATATGAAAACATGAAAGATTCTATGAGGATTTGAAAATCGGATCACACAAAAATCATAGAGGAGAACACATAAACACATATCACATAACCACAAAATTGTTCGCTAATTTGTCTTGTAAATTGCGTACATGCATTTAAAGCACACTTGGAATCCATTCCGTGGATTTCATTTGGTACTTTAAATGTTATCAAGAATCCAACTATAAAGATAGAAAGATCCAAAAAGAAAATTCGATTTCGATTACTAGAACTCGAAATGTTCGAATTAAGGTACATAAAGAATCCAATTAAGGACTCTGATTTGAATGATGATCATCCACAAGGGTCTAAATATGAAGATAAAAAGATCCCATATGGATTTTAGAAGTTGAAGATGTTTTGTAACCTTGCACTGGATGTGCTTAGGTCAAAACATGATGTAAAATGCTTATGAAGTTGAGATGCTTGATATGTCAAGGCGACATATGAAGCAGAATTTTGAAGGTTAAGTCAATGTATGAGGAAAATATTTTTGAAAACTATGCATGGGGTTCTTTTAAGAAAAATGTGTTTAACGTTTTTGAAACCTTATATATAATACTTTTTGAAAACATAAAGTAGGTGTATTAGGTAGATATATTTAAAAATGTTTTAAAATCATGCGAGATGAATTTTGAATTTATGTATAAGGTTTTTGAAAGACATGAATGATGCTTTTCGAAATCATGCACTTGATCAGAAAATGTATTGTGTTAATATTGTCTTCAGACTATATGAAATATTTTGAAATTTAGAAAGGTTGGTTTTGATAACATGGCCAATGTTTTTGAAATAACATAGACAATGCATCTAGAAAAATTGTTTTCAAACTATATGAAATGTTTTGAGATCATGAAGATTGTTTTGAAATACTGGTACTGTGTATGTTGAAAAATCAAAACGTAATGGGTATGAGATTTGAAAACACCCTTAGTTATCTAACCAAGGATTTAAAGGCACAGATGTGCGAAAAGCACGATTACTCATAATGTCACTTAATTTACTGTACTTTGTTTCTTAGAGTGAAACGAGTACTTAAAATTTTCGAGGGAATCATGAGCAATCATTTGAAAGAGAGTAATCACAAGAGTAGTTTGTAAGGTACATAGTTCCTTGATGTAGGTATCATAGGAAAAGCCATACACACCTAGTAGGGGGTTGAGCTGGTTGGTTGGGGACTGCTTTACCATTGTGAGCGACCATGGCGAAGTTCTGAGAAGCCTTTCGCTTCTTTGACTTCTTAGGGGATCGTTCATCCATGGTCTTTGATTCCTCGATTGGTTTATTGGCTGATGGTGTTGTCGCCTGACTAGGTCCTGCCTGTCTTGGTGACTCTTGAGTGGCTTCATCCTGGAGATGATACATGGCAGTAGCTAATTCAACAGTCTTCAGGACTACTTCGCCTATTCGCTGAGCGAATTTTGGCTGCTTGCTCAGATATCTGGGCGTCATCGTGACGAAGAGACATTCTTGAAGAAAAAGAAAGGCATAGGGAGAAACAGGTGAAAGATTATTGGACAATCAAAACAGAATGATAACGCATGAAGATTGCGATCATTTGTTTGTTACCTAAGGCAAACAAATGAGACGGTGACTGATCAAAGTAAATGGGTCAAAAATAATGTATCGCGAAGACATGCTCGCCTATAAGTGAACACTCATCCCAAGAATTCCCAGGTAAGCACAACTGGTCTCGCGTCTGATGAGATGTATACGAAGTGCTTGCCTAGACAGAAAACCCAGAATACAGGCATTCACCCTTCCAGTTTGCATGTGTTCACATTATTTAAAACCCAAAACCTTGACGAAGTTTTGAAAACTCAAAGAGGTTCAAAACCATATAATAGAGAGTTCAAAACCTTACAATAGAGGGTTCAAAACCTAGTAATCAATCATCCTAGAATAGATGATTAGTTTTCAAAGCGGTTTTGAAATTTATGTTCTTGTTGTGGTCGTCGCCTAAGGATAGGTGACAGTATTGTTTTATGACTAAACGCAAGTAAACTCGCGTTAGGGTCCTAAGAAGGTTATAGACTAGGTCAAAGCATTACTAATTACTAATAACCTAATTCCCTATAACCATTGGCTCTGATACCATCTTTTCTGTCACACCCCGACCGCGTAAAACAACAAATCGCGGCGGAAACATCGGGGCGTGTTGCAACAGAATTAATGTTTCATAACCATGGATACCAAAAGTGTTTCGTTTTATTTAAACATTGAATAATTACATCGTTTGGAAATCTAAATACACAATTTAAACATAATCTATCATTGTTATTGAGTCACTAAGGCCTTGTCCAGTCCTATGTGAACATGCATCTTATCAATCGATATCATTCAACAATACCTGAAACATATGTGAAAACGAGGTCAGCAAAGAAATGCTGGCGAGTACATAGGTTTTGTGAAAATAAGATTCATGACTTCTGTTTAAGAAAATGTTTAGTCATGAACCTTGTAATTTGCTTTGCCTTTGTAAATCATTTGAAAAATAATAAGTTCAGGTGATATGTATAATAAGAGAATAATGCATGATTAAATGAATAACCATGTAAAATGAGTTTGTATAAGATAAGTTGTTTGTAAATAAATGTCTTGTGAAAAGTATGTTACTTGTATAAAATGTTCTATGTCTCAAACTGAAATGATTCAAATAACGCTACAATATGTAATACCATACAAACACTTATATATAGGAAGTACCAGCGGCGTATCCACCATGCTTGTATCATATTCCACACGCATTGTTACTTAATCACTTAATCAAACCAACCCACCAAAGTAATGTTCATGCCCAATGTAAATCATGTAATATGTAACCAAAACCCAATCGTATATCGCTTTGAAGCCAATCGTTTACCCAATCGTTAAAACATCGTGTGAAAACCAATCGTTTACCCAATCGTTAAATTCGTTTAAGGTCGTGAAACTACTTAAATGGTCGTCTCGCTAATAACATTCAAACCTTCTTGACTCGCATTAATAAACCCTTACCAAAGGATAGATTAATAATTCGCATTAATAAACCCTTACCAAAGGATAGATTAACATCTCGCATTAATAAACCCTTACCAAAGAGTAAATTAAAAATTACAGATTCAGTCGCTACCCACAACACCCACACATAACTACGGGTGTAGTAAATAACGGGACTTGTCAGATCCTATGGTACCATAACCTAATACTGGTCGGCTTGATCATTGCTAATGAATGTCATTGGTTATGTAACTACAACCAACAAGTTTGTTCACTTTATTGAAATCGTTATTAGTTTTGTATAAATCGTCTTAATTGTTTTTGAAACCATCGTTATAACATCGAAAACATTTAGCACATATGAGTCACCCCAAAACAATTGAAAGCAGTAAAATAGGGGAATAATGTACTCGCCTGATAATGCTTGGAGGTCTTGAACAACAACCAAACAAAGCTAGAGGGAGCACGGAATCAGTCGGCAATCTAAGACTATATAAATAAACCGGACTTAAATCGGGAGATCGGATAGGATTAGGCTTGGTAAACCAAATGAGTGTTGGAACTCATATGATATGGTTTAACAAGACCTACATACTACATTGAGACTAACCTAAGTGCTTTCGACCCATCGCGACCCATTAAGGTAACTTATGCTACTTTAACGCGTCGTGCGCGTGAAACGCGTTCGGACCGCCTAACTAGCCCTATGACAAGTGTTATATGCCTAAACATGTTACATAATCAGTTATGTGACAAAGATTTAGGTTACATATGCTTAATTACCAATTATACATGAAAAGGGTATTCTGGTAATTTACCTAAGGCATATAAACTACCTATCATACAACTACTTAAACGATGTGACCATAGGGTATAACCTCGGAAGGTTATTCCCTACCTACTATGGTCACCTAATGTATTTGGTCGGATCCTAATGATCGACCAAATGGGTCGGGTTCGAGGTATAAGCGATTTATTAGATCGCTTACCCTACGACCTTAGACAACGTGGTAATCAGTAGGCATAGTCCCAAGGGACTATAACCAACGTGATTACACTCACGTTGCGAAGTTCAAACGAACTTCGCATTGACCATAATTGGTCAATGTAGAAAGTCAAACAAAGTTTGACTTTCAGACTCGAAAGACTCGAAAAGCAATAAAAGAACGAAAGAATACTTACGAAGGGTCCCCGAATGCTAACTTCGATTAAAAAATCTCAGGTATGAAACAATAGTTTCAACTTAGAGTTTCTCAAATCAAAGTTCTTGTAATTTTGAAGCATGGGGGGTGGGGTATTTATAGTAAAAGGTCCACCGTTAAGATCGTTTCATGGAAAACGTGCCTTAATCCCACCCGTACAAGTGTCGGGACCTTATGGTGACTAAAATGTGATCCTTATCAGCTGACTAGACAATTGGGATTGTGTGGTGGTGAAACAAACAGCTGCAATCTGCTGTTAGAAACCTTTAACCTGGTCAGAAGGTGCCTCGCGGGCCGCCTAAGGATGCTCAGGAACTGAGGCGGGCCGCCTAGCAGTCACAGATCAGCAATAAGTTTCAGAAATTACAATTTCAGTCCCTGCACGTGTTTAAGGCCATTTCTGACACTTCCAAGGCCCGTAAAGCCAACTTTAAGGCCCAAAAATGACGCCTAAACATTGTGGACATGAAACATGCTCAAAAATATGCCGGGTGTTGGTTCGTTTGGTCGTACGAATGCGATGTTCGCTTAATTACGACGGAATGCGCATAAGCGCGAAAAACGATCCAAATGACGCAACGAATGGATTTTTGGCAAGCCAAACACTAAAGCATAATATAGTCATGCCTACATAAATTTTTGGATGTCCGGATGTATTCAGAACGTAAGTTATGCGCGAAAATGCAAACTTGTGCACTTTTTGACACTTTTAGTCCCTGAATGACACAAAAGTTTATTTTAGCGTACCGAACACCTCAAAGCCTATTTCTAAGCTATGTGAAGGATATTTATGGTATGTTTAACTTATGGTCATGTTCCGGAATGTCTGTTACAGTTCAAATTGGCATACTTTCGTAGTTTGTCAACTTTAGTCCCTGTAAGCGATTAAACTTTGATTTCACCACACCAAACCTTCCAAAACTTATATCTAAGTTATGTAAAGGTTATTTAAGGTATGTTAAGCCTATGTCACTATTCCGGAGTGTTTGTTCCATTAAACTGGTTATATTTACGCATCAGTGCGCGTATAACCTTCCAGAAAGCGATTTAGAGTTTGAAATTGAACAAGAATTGATATGTGCAAATGATACACATATTTTTACAAATCCCAAGTATGAAATATAATATTTCATTGGTTTGGTATTTGTTTGATGGCCGTGGAGGCACAGGTGTTACAGTCTCCCCTACTTTAGGAAATTTCATCCCGAAATTTATTTAGAGGAAACTTGTGAGAGCTTGGAAATATGAAGTTGAAAAGATCGAACAACATTGGTTAGGGTTCTTGAACTTCTAGTAACCTTAATAACATTATGTTTGCAATGTAAGAGGGATACTTATATACAAGTATATGAAGCGTCATTGGTGCGTCCACCGTACCTCCATTACATCGTTCTCATTTCGTTATTGTTGTCACTATCGGCTCTTACACATAATAAATCTTACTGGGTTTCTGTGCACTAAATTTCATAATTATGTACGCGTCCATAATCAGACAATTCCTTGCACAGTTCACACAGTCTATTTTATAGTGTGTAGGGGAAAACCAAATGAACAAACCGGTGATGAGTGTGACTAGACCGCCATAGAGTCCTTTAAATTAAATCAATAAATGATCTAAATAGACTATCAAGGAGTCTGTTCAGCTACATCACTAGATGTCGTTCTCTAACCAAATTGTGAATCAATCTTTTTGACTAGACTACTAAGAGGGTCTCTTATGAATCATGGAGTGGTACTATATAATCCAAGGGTCTTAACTACCAGGTAGAAGCCCATAAGGATTTAAGGTAGTACCTTTTGAATATCCTACTATGAATCTCTCATATGAAAACATGAAAGATTCTATGAGGATTTGAAAATCGGATCACACAAAAATCATAGAGGAGAACACATAAACACATATCACATAACCACAAAATTGTTCGCTAATTTGTCTTGTAAATTGCGTACATGCATTTAAAGCACACTTGGAATCCATTCCGTGGATTTCATTTGGTACTTTAAATGTTATCAAGAATCCAACTATAAAGATAGAAAGATCCAAAAAGAAAATTCGATTTCGATTACTAGAACTCGAAATGTTCGAATTAAGGTACATAAAGAATCCAATTAAGGACTCTGATTTGAATGATGATCATCCACAAGGGTCTAAATATGAAGATAAAAAGATCCCATATGGATTTTAGAAGTTGAAGATGTTTTGTAACCTTGCACTGGATATGCTTAGGTCAAAACATGATGTAAAATGCTTATGAAGTTGAGATGCTTGATATGTCAAGGCGACATATGAAGCAGAATTTTGAAGGTTAAGTCAATGTATGAGGAAAATATTTTTGAAAACTATGCATGGGGTTCTTTTAAGAAAAATGTGTTTAACGTTTTTGAAACCTTATATATAATACTTTTTGAAAACATAAAGTAGGTGTATTAGGTAGATATATTTAAAAATGTTTTAAAATCATGCGAGATGAATTTTGAATTTATGTATAAGGTTTTTGAAAGACATGAATGATGCTTTTCGAAATCATGCACTTGATCAGAAAATGTATTGTGTTAATATTGTCTTCAGACTATATGAAATATTTTGAAATTTAGAAAGGTTGGTTTTGATAACATGGCCAATGTTTTTGAAATAACATAGACAATGCATCTAGAAAAATTGTTTTCAAACTATATGAAATGTTTTGAGATCATGAAGATTGTTTTGAAATACTGGTACTGTGTATGTTGAAAAATCAAAACGTAATGGGTATGAGATTTGAAAACACCCTTAGTTATCTAACCAAGGATTTAAAGGCACAGATGTGCGAAAAGCACGATTACTCATAATGTCACTTAATTTACTGTACTTTGTTTCTTAGAGTGAAACGAGTACTTAAAATTTTCGAGGGAATCATGAGCAATCATTTGAAAGAGAGTAATCACAAGAGTAGTTTGTAAGGTACATAGTTCCTTGATGTAGGTATCATAGGAAAAGCCATACACACCTAGTAGGGGGTTGAGCTGGTTGGTTGGGGACTGCTTTACCATTGTGAGCGACCATGGCGAAGTTCTGAGAAGCCTTTCGCTTCTTTGACTTCTTAGGGGATCGTTCATCCATGGTCTTTGATTCCTCGATTGGTTTATTGGCTGATGGTGTTGTCGCCTGACTAGGTTCTGCCTGTCTTGGTGACTCTTGAGTGGCTTCATCCTGGAGATGATACATGGCAGTAGCTAATTCAACAGTCTTCAGGACTACTTCGCCTATTCGCTGAGCGAATTTTGGCTGCTTGCTCAGATATCTGGGCGTCATCGTGACGAAGAGACATTCTTGAAGAAAAAGAAAGGCATAGGGAGAAACAGGTGAAAGATTATTGGACAATCAAAACAGAATGATAACGCATGAAGATTGCGATCATTTGTTTGTTACCTAAGGCAAACAAATGAGACGGTGACTGATCAAAGTAAATGGGTCAAAAATAATGTATCGCGAAGACATGCTCGCCTATAAGTGAACACTCATCCCAAGAATTCCCAGGTAAGCACAACTGGTCTCGCGTCTGATGAGATGTATACGAAGTGCTTGCCTAGACAGAAAACCCAGAATACAGGCATTCACCCTTCCAGTTTGCATGTGTTCACATTATTTAAAACCCAAAACATTGACGAAGTTTTGAAAACTCAAAGAGGTTAAAAACCATATAATAGAGAGTTCAAAACCTTACAATAGAGGGTTCAAAACCTAGTAATCAATCATCCTAGAATAGATGATTAGTTTTCAAAGCGGTTTTGAAATTTATGTTCTTGTTGTGGTCGTCGCCTAAGGATAGGTGACGGTATTGTTTTATGACTAAACGCAAGTAAACTCGCGTTAGGGTCCTAAGAAGGTTATAGACTAGGTCAAAGCATTACTAATTACTAATAACCTAATTCCCTATAACCATTGGCTTTGATACCATCTTTTCTGTCACACCCCGACCGCGTAAAACAACAAATCGCGGCGGAAACATCGGGGCGTGTTGCAACAGAATTAATGTTTCATAACCATGGATACCAAAAGTGTTTCGTTTTATTTAAACATTGAATAATTACATCGTTTGGAAATCTAAATACACAATTTAAACATAATCTATCATTGTTATTGAGTCACTAAGGCCTTGTCCAGTCCTATGTGAGCATGCATCTTATCAATCGATATCATTCAACAATACCTGAAACGTATGTGAAAACGAGGTCAGCAAAGAAATGCTGGCGAGTACATAGGTTTTGTGAAAATAAGATTCATGACTTCTGTTTAAGAAAATGTTTAGTCATGAACCTTGTAATTTGCTTTGCCTTTGTAAATCATTTGAAAAATAATAAGTTCAGGTGATATGTATAATAAGAGAATAATGCATGATTAAATGAATAACCATGTAAAATGAGTTTGTATAAGATAAGTTGTTTGTAAATAAATGTCTTGTGAAAAGTATGTTACTTGTATAAAATGTTCTATGTCTCAAACTGAAATGATTCAAATAACGCTACAATATGTAATACCATACAAACACTTATATATAGGAAGTACCAGCGGCGTATCCGCTATGCTTGTATCATATTCCACACGCATTGTTACTTAATCACTTAATCAAACCAACCCACCAAAGTAATGTTCATGCCCAATGTAAATCATGTAATATGTAACCAAAACCCAATCGTATATCGCTTTGAAGCCAATCGTTTACCCAATCGTTAAAACATCGTGTGAAAACCAATCGTTTACCCAATCGTTAAATTCGTTTTAGGTCTTGAAACTACTTAAATGGTCGTCTCGCTAATAACATTCAAACCTTCTTGACTCGCATTAATAAACCCTTACCAAAGGATAGATTAATAATTCGCATTAATAAACCCTTACCAAAGGATAGATTAACATCTCGCATTAATAAACCCTTACCAAAGAGTAAATTAAAAATTACAGATTCAGTCGCTACCCACAACACCCACACATAACTACGGGTGTAGTAAATAACGGTACTTGTCAGATCCTATGGTACCATAACCTAATACTGGTCGGCTTGATCATTGCTAATGAATGTCATTTGTTATGTAACTACAACCAACAAGTTTGTTCACTTTATTGAAATCGTTATTAGTTTTGTATAAATCGTCTTAATTGTTTTTGAAACCATCGTTATAACATCGAAAACATTTAGCACATATGAGTCACCCCAAAACAATTGAAAGCAGTAAAATAGGGGAATAATGTACTCGCCTGATAATGCTTGGAGGTCTTGAACAACAACCAAACAAAGCTAGAGGGAGCACGGAATCAGTCGGCAATCTAAGACTATATAAATAAACCGGACTTAAATCGGGAGATCGGATAGGATGAGGCTTGGTAAACCAATTGAGTGTTGGAACTCATATGATATGGTTTAACAAGACCTACATACTACATTGAGACTAACCTAAGTGCTTTCGACCCATCGCGACCCATTAAGGTAACTTATGCTACTTTAACGCGTCGTGCGCGTGAAACGCGTTCGGACCGCCTAACTAGCCCTATGACAAGTGTTATATGCCTAAACATGTTACATAATCAGTTATGTGACAAAGGTTTAGGTTACATATGCTTAATTACCAATTATACATGAAAAGGGTATTCTGGTAATTTACCTAAGGCATATAAACTACCTATCATACAACTACTTAAACGATGTGACCATAGGGTATAACCTCGGAAGGTTATTCCCTACCTACTATGGTCACCTAATGTATTTGGTCGGATCCTAATGATCGACCAAATGGGTCGGGTTCGAGGTATAAGCGATTTATTAGATCGCTTACCCTACGACCTTAGACAACGTGGTAATCAGTAGGCATAGTCCCAAGGGACTATAACCAACGTGATTACACTCACGTTGCGAAGTTCAAACGAACTTCGCATTGACCATAATTGGTCAATGTAGAAAGTCAAACAAAGTTTGACTTTCAGACTCGAAAGACTCGAAAAGCAATAAAAGAACGAAAGAATACTTACGAAGGGTCCCCGAATGCTAACTTCGATTCAAAAATCTCAGGTATGAAACAATAGTTTCAACTTAGAGTTTCTCAAATCAAAGTTCTTGTAATTTTGAAGCATGGGGGGTGGGGTATTTATAGTAAAAGGTCCACCGTTAAGATCGTTTCATGGAAAACGTGCCTTAATCCCACCCGTACAAGTGTCGGGACCTTATGGTGACTAAAATGTGATCCTTATCAGCTGACTAGACAATTGGGATTGTGTGGTGGTGAAACAAACAGCTGCAATCTGCTGTTAGAAACATTTAACCTGGTCAGAAGGTGCCTCGCGGGCCGCCTAAGGATGCTCAGGAACTGAGGCGGGCCGCCTAGCAGTCACAGATCAGCAATAAGTTTCAGAAATTACAGTTTCAGTCCCTGCACGTGTTTAAGGCCATTTCTGACACTTCCAAGGCCCGTAAAGCCAACTTTAAGGCCCTAAAATGACGCCTAAACATTGTGGACATGAAACATGCTCAAAAATATGCCGGGTGTTGGTTCGTTTGGTCGTACGAACGCGATGTTCGCTTAATTACGACGGAATGCGCATAAGCGCGAAAAACGATCCAAATGACGCAACGAATGGATTTTTGGCAAGCCAAACACTAAAGCATAATATAGTCATGCCTACATAAATTTTTGGATGTCCGGATGTATTCAGAACGTAAGTTATGCGCGAAAATGCAAACTTGTGCACTTTTTGACACTTTTAGTCCCTGAATGACACAAAAGTTTATTTTAGCATACCGAACACCTCAAAGCCTATTTCTAAGCTATGTGAAGGATATTTATGGTATGTTTAACTTATGGTCATGTTCCGGAATGTCTGTTACAGTTCAAATTGGTATACTTTCGCAGTTTGTCAACTTTAGTCCCTGTAAGCGATTAAACTTTGATTTCACCACACCAAACCTTCCAAAACTTATATCTAAGTTATGTAAAGGTTATTTAAGGTATGTTAAGCCTATGTCACTATTCTGGAGTGTTTGTTCCATTAAACTGGTTATATTTACGCATCAGTGCGCGTATAACCTTCCAGAAAGCGATTTAGAGTTTGAAATTGAACAAGAATTGATATGTGCAAATGATACACATATTTTTACAAATCCTAAGTATGAAATATAATATTTCATTGGTTTGGTATTTGTTTGATGGCCGTGGAGGCACAGGTGTTACAGTCTCCCCTACTGAGCTCATAAGCTCTCAGCTTGCCAACTACTTCTTCCAGCTCCTTTGTCTCATAATCTGCTTCTCCCTTGATCATGAGAGTGTAGATATCCCATTTAGTAGGTAAGGCATCGAGCATCTTGTCATTCTTCTCTATGTTAGAATAGCAATCTATCTCATAATTTTCCATTTCCGACATCAGATGGTAGTATCGAGTGATTATGTCCTCAAGTGACTCATGTTTCATGTACTTGAAAACAGCGAACTGCTTCTTCAGTAGATCAACTTTGTTCTTCTTGACATCTGCATTTCCCGCGTATCTTTTCTCTAATGCATCCCACTTATCCTTTGAATTTGTGTACTTCTTGAAGGTATGCTTGATGCTATCAGGCAAGGACATTTTGATTGCAGCCAAGGCTCTCTTTTCAGCCTCATACATCTTTTTATCAGCCTCTTGCATGTTGACATAGGCTGTTCTACGTGGTCTGCCCTCAAAGTCGTGTGTTGGGTTTGTGTACCCATCTTCGATATATATCCACATGCGAGTGTCCTGATATTCAATGAAGGATTGAAAACGATCCTTCCAGGTCAAATAATTTTCCACCTTCATCATCTTAGGCGGTTTGTTGGTAGTGCCAACCTCATGCTCCATTCTCAAAAGCTCATTCAAACTAGACATGTTCGACATTTTAAACGTTGCAGACTGATAAAACCGTACAAAATATCTCCGAAAATAGTGGTTACCAAATTACACCGTTAGAATCATCTCGAAAAGACGAATCCAATGATATATAATGTCGAAAACCGAATTCGGGATTTTCCAGAGTCTTTGTTTGTCCTAAAAATAAAAAGAATTTAACGGTGCAGACGGCTTTGTCAAACGAGCTACGGATCTGCTGGTCAATTTAACTTAATTTCGCTAGACAGTTTAGGTTAATTTCGAAGGTCTAGTTCACTGAACAGGTCAATTTCGCTGCCAAGTTCGCTGATCAATTTCGCTTCCAAAGTCGCAGGTCAATTTCGCTATTACGAAGACCAGTAAAGTCACCGAACACCGTGATAATTTCGCTGAGGAAAATTATACGGTTACCAAAGTCTCCTTTGGATTTTAAGTTCGCCGGGTCAAACAATTTCGCTGGTCACCGAGATATCAAGTCACAAATTCGCTGGTCTGTTAAATTCGCTGAACCAGTAAATTCAGAAACTTAATCTGTTGAACTTTTTGAAGATTCTATTTCCTCTCCAATACAAATCTGCAAAATCAAACAGCCTAATCAGCTCAAAATTTTCGAAAATATGAAGAACTGATGGAAAACCACGAAGAATACAAAGAACAGTCTTCGAATCTTCAAGTCTTTCAGCCAAAATTCTTCAAAACAATTAACCAGAACTATCTCTAAAACCTGAAAATAGCAAACAAACAATGCAGATGATCAAAACAGCCAAAAAAATTCAAAAATCTGTATCAAACCAACAAAAAATTTTGAAACCCTAATTTTTTCAGATTTCAAAAATTTTGAAATCTTCCTGTTTCTGCCAAGAACAATTCTGAACCGATCCTTCAAGAGCCTAATGCTCTGATACCAATTGTAGGTCCCCTTGTCGTATGGATCTTAACAGAATTGTCAATCCAATCAAGAGTGCGGAATCCTCTTGATCAGAATATTGCAGAATTGAGTAGAAACAGAAATTCACAATCAAACTGGGTTTCTATAGATTATCAATCTCACGAATTACAATCAATCAAAACCCTAACACACACAATTTCGTCCAAGCTCTAGATGCTCTCACGAAATCTCTCTAAAAACTGTTTTAGCTGATTAACCTAAACCCTAATGCAAAACCATGTTTATATAACACAAGGTTGCTACTTGGGCTAGGGATTCCTACATGGGCATGTGACAACTGGCACCAAACCGGTAATTTCCGTACACTTTAACTATTAGTTAATGACTGCAATTATGTGCTTAATTGTCAGCAATGTCTGAACATATACTAAACAAGTGAATTCATGCACGTTGTATACTACAAAATATTGCTTTATGCATAAACGAGAGCGTTGCGTCAGAAATACTAGTAAACTCACCGGTAAGACACACTGTGTCAACAGAACTGCAGAAAGCAGTCAGACAATAAAATTGGAGCCTAGGTGTAGGTCCAACAACTAGAATACATTAAAACCCAAGAGTACATACAAGGGTTTAATATATATACTCTCCGGAAGCAAAAATAAGCACTAAAAAGAACCCCAAACGCACTTTAGGTGCAGAATTTTAATAAATTCAGCTCTAATCAGCTTTTAGACATATAAACATCATGAAAAATTGTCGTTTTATCATCCAGAATATTTCCCTAAGTGTCGGGAATCGAAAGAATACAAAAAGGTACTTAATTGACACTAAAAAGTGTGATTTAGCACTTTAACGAACCGGTATGTAACCGAACAACCGGACATTACCCGAAACACCAAAATAATGCTAGAAGCATTGTTTTTTTTTCTAAGCTAGTTAGGGTCCCCGAACACCCTAACACACTATATATTACTTAACTCACTTAAATCACTAATTATATCAACTAGACTCCTAACTAGTTTAGTAACTAGCAAGTTACCACCCAACTAAGCACCCCCCCCCCCCAATCTTACGGTTTCAAAGGGTGTACCCACCCCTTTGATTTCTTCAAATTGTTTATTAGATTGTGTGTGTACCTTGGAGGACATAGGGACCATTGGGTAAGCACATGTTGGAAGAACACTTACATAAACCACAAGTCCTAGCTCATTAATCTTCTCAACCATTCAAACAAAACAAACCCTCCCTTCTCCTCCCTAGAGCTCACGGCTCCATCCATCACCATACCACCACCCTTTTTCGTTCAACTTCCTTCCATTTTAAGGCTACTAGAAGGTGTAAGAAGGTCACTAACGAAGCTCGGTGCAAGCGGATCTTGAAGGACCTTCTTCATTTGCTTTTATCCACTTCATTTACCCTCTTGAACTTCCCTAGCATTGTGCTAGTAGTAAGTGCTTTAAATCTTCATCTTGTTCCTATTTTTAGTGGTTAATAGATGATAGGATGATTATATGATGAAAACTCTAATGAACATAACTTAAAGTCTTGGAAGTAAGATGAATATGTTGGATAAAAAGAAACTAGTTGTGTAAATCTTGTGAAACTTGTCTAGTTATGATTATTTTATGTTGTTTGTTGCTAGAAGTGGGATGGATCATCATCTAACCATACTAGATCATGTTCAAGAACATGAACTAGTAGTATGTTAGTGCTAGAGATGTGAAAGATGATGAACCCTTCCACTCATGAATATGAACTTGTGTAAAAGTAATTTTTCTTGTAAAATAAGACTCTAAACATGTAGATCTAAAGATCTACAAGTGGTTTTTCGGAAGAACCAAGCAAAAATATTAGTTTTGTTAAAACCCGGATCTTATCCGAACTAAAAGCATTTTTAGTAAATAAACAAGTGTGTAAACACTTGTGTAACAAGGAAGTTCAACAAAGAAATATTTTTGTGAATCTTGACTAGAAGTTGTGAAACTTCATATTCTTTAAAAATAAAGTTTTTAAAGAACAAAACTTATTTTTAAAGATAACAAGACTTACTAAATATGCTAGTAAGTTACTACATATTTTTACAAACTTTCAAGTTCATAAGTTTGTAGTATATGCTTGTTTTGACAAGTTGGGTAATTAAAAATCTTGTTGTTGATATTGTTGATGATTTAAAAGAAAATAAACACATGTTTTGAAAACATGGGAAACCTCCATTTTTAGGGGAAACTCTGTCAAAATTTCTATAAATTTTGACATTTAGAAAAATATAAGTTTTGAGAAACTTATTCCCTAAAAATGTACTTAAAAGTATTACCAAGGTTTCCCTAATTTTTGGTGATAAGAAATAAGGATTTCTTCAAGAATAAAAATGGATATTAAGTATATATATTTTTTAGAGAAAAATATATATTATTTGATCACAAACTTTTGTGCTAAGTGTATATAGTATGTGTTATACGTGCTAGTGTATTAAGACTTAAAAATAAACTAAATACTCATGAGGAGTATAAACATAAAAATACACATACAACATACAAGATACGTAATTCGGGTGCAAAGTGCAAAATACAAAAAGCTTATATTTATTTTTGAGAAAATAATATAAGTAAGACACTTAGTTAAAAATATAAAATATTTTTAACACAAGAAAATATACACAAAAGAAAGTGACTGTGCTTGTGCGACGCAAGTCTAGTGACTAACGTTAAGAAAACACGTATAGGTTACGACGGTAATTAAGCAAATCCGGTGAAGTTTACGACACAAGGAACGCAAAGTTGTGAGTTCATGCTCCCCCCTTTTTCTTTAACTATTTTCAGTTTTTATAACTTCGGGGGTGAAATACATCTGCAAATATTATTATGTTTATAAATGGTATGATAACAAGAAGCACACTTGGTGAGGACGAGTACCAAGTGTGATGAGATATAAGAATACAAGATGCGCACTTGGTGAGGACGAGTACCAAGTATGATGCGTTATGAGAAATGATACGAGAAATCGTGTCACGAATAGGGTACATAAGCACCATTAATCAACAATATACCTAGACAGCAGAACAAAAGGTTAGATCTAACGGGTGCCGGGCAGCCACACTCTCGGTGAGGGCGAGTATCGAGTAGTGCTTTCGTGTCTCAGAATATGCCAACTAAATGCCTAAGGTTTGGTGACTTCCTATGTCGTGTCACTTGTTAATGGCTTTGCAACCCATTAACAATCCTGATACTTACAGGAATACTTTATTTACATGAAATTCATACCATACTAAAACTTGAATTATACTTGAAGTACGTGGGGTACTCAAGAAAACGGGAATTATACTTGAGTACGTGGGGTACTCAAGAAAAACTTGAATTATACATGGGTACGTGGTGTACACATGAATACTTGACTTATATATGAAAACTTGATTTTACATGACACAAACTATGTTTTCATACAAAGTATACAAACGTGAAATACAAAAAACTGCATGAATTCACACCAACATTATGTTGACGTTTTTCCAAAACTCACATGTATTTCAGTTAACTAGGATGGATGTGCGCGTTGTCTTACTCATGCTCGTGGATGTCGTTTATGTTTGTCTTAAATAAAGTTGTAAACTTTTCAAGACAATGTTTTGTGCCATCTCGTGATGTAAACACTAAACTCATGTTTTCAAATTATGGTATTTGAAGTTATTTTTGAGGATGTAGTATGTTTACCTTTCGTATGCAATGAGAACCTTTCATGATCACACCTTGTGCTTCCGCCGCAGAAAGGGGTGTGACAGATTGGTATCAGAGCTGCGATTGTAGTGAACCAGGATTCCTTCTCGAGTCTAGTCTACAATCTCTAGGATCCTTTCACGAAAACAATTTTTCAAAGAATTTTCATTGCATAAAACGTCCCGCGACATCCACTACCTGAAACTGTCTACATGAGTCTAGAAAAGACACTACGAGACTTAGAGTGCACCTAAGTAGCACTTGTCTTTAACTGAGAAATTACTTGCAATTATGGGTGATAATTAGCATACTAGTAGTAGAATGTCACAAGAATACGTGACTTTAACTGAAAGCGATGGCCCATCTGAAGGAAGAAATACGAGGATGAAACGAACTGTGCGGAGTGTGCAAGGAGTTACGTAATTATGGATGCATACATAATTATGGAATTCAGTGCACAGAAACCACAGCAAGTCTTGTCACGTATAGATTCCCTCAGTGCAAGCCTACTAAGTACTCTGCTAGAGTAATAATTGTTTGATGTCACTTATGTGGTATATACCTGTGAATATATATGCCACTACTGTCTAGTATAACGATATCAAACAAATGTCTAACCCTGTTGTGTTATGTTCTGTCAGAACATGGCACCCAGGAAAGCTGTGAACGCTCGCAGTGACGATCAACCTCCTCCTCCCCCACTGCCAAGAACTGCTGAACAGCTGAACGCTCTACTAGAAGAAAGGATCTCTGCTGCTATCGCCCAGTACGAGGCGAACCGTACTCAAGACAGTGGAGGACCAAGCAACGCTAGGCGTAATGGGAATGGAGATTTGTCTGGAGGCAATGCAGCTCAAGGCTGCACTTTCAAGCAGTTCCTCGACTACAAGCCGATGAACTATAACGGCACAGGAGGTGCAGTAGCATTTGTACGCTGGACGGAGAAGACTGAAGCTACTATCCGCATGAGCAAGTGTACCGCGGATCAACAAGTCACTTTTGCTACTGGGCTGTTTGTCGATGAAGCTCTGACTTGGTGGAACTTGCAAGCCCAAACTTTGGGTGATGATGCCGCTTATGTCCTAACTTGGGATGAACTGAAGGAAAGAATGAGAGAGAAATATTGCTCTCGTGCTGAACTCCAAAGGCTGGAAACGGAGTTCTGGCACTTGACTATGGAAGGTGCTGACATCAATGGTTATACTCGAAGGTTCCACGATCTGTCTAGAGTGCTTCCCTACATGGCGACTCCCGAATTCAAGCGCGTTGAACGCTACATTTGGGGACTGGCCCCAGAGTTTCGTGGCATGGTGACGTCGGCCAAACCACAAACAATCACTGAGGCTATAACTCTGGCTGTCAGCCTGATTGAAGATTGTGTTCGTATGAAGAAGTTATCACTGAACCCAACAGAGAAGACCGAGACACATGCTGAGTCATCCGGTGACAAGAAGAGAAAGCATTCGAATCTGAATCAAGCAACTCGTAACAACAAAGGTTTCAACAACAAGAAGCGTGACGCTAACCCGCCTCAGGAGGCGAAGACCCTTGCAACCAAAGCATACCAAGGCTCCATGCCTAGATGCCAAAAATGTAAGTATCATCATGAAGGAGCTTGTCGCATTCCAAGGTGTGACAAATGTGGTAAGTTGGGTCATCAAACAGAAGACTGTTGGGGAAAAGGAAGAACCGGAATGGAAATGGTGCTGGTAACAAGAATGGTAACGGGAAAGGGCGAAACCAAGGATGCTTCAGATGTGGAAGCAACGATCATTTCATGAAGGACTGCCCAGAGGGAAACAATGTGTCACACCCTCCAAAAACCCCACCCCGCCTTGGAGGCGTGACATGCCCAGGATCATAGCCACCAATCATATTGAACAAAGCATGTAAGTAATTTTTATAAAATCCAACACAATACAATTGGTGTCAAAACATAGTTTGAGTTTTACAGCGGAAGCACAAAACATAAGTTTAATATTAATTGAAATGTTTTCCCACAACGACCACGCCTCCTCGTGCAAGCTTCTTAAGCTAGGGATCTAACGACCTGCAAGGCAAGTAACAACGAGTCAACAATCAAAGTTGAGTGAATTCACGGTTTCTGTTCTCTGGCTTACTAGCCCGTAGGATTATCCCGAAGTTTTGTTTTGTTGTCCTACCCAGGACGAACGTACGTTATTCTGCACTCTGGAGAATTCGTATGTATCGCGGTCTCCCAGACATGTGTGCGAAGATTAGTGGAGTGGCATCCTACCTACTGAGGATGGCCGTGCCTTGTAGAAAGTCTGTGAACTCACCTTGATTTAACAAGCTTCCTGATTCTAACTCTTCTGAGAATTAGCATCTACTTTGGTATGAGGTAGAGTTTAGCCTACTGATAAGCTTAATAACCTAATTTGCACACGAAACTAGGTAAGTAACTTAATACAGCTTTTACGATAACTCACGAGATCAAACCCTCACAACAAATGATAAAGTGCGATACTTAAACATCCAGCGGATTCACAACGAATGACAGAGTATAGCCCGATTTTGGACAGCACTCAAACATCCTGTCGAAATCACGACGAATGACAAAGTATAAACCCAATTTTGAGCAGCACTTAAACATCTATCGGATAGTTTCAATCGATCGGACATTGAATCGTAACAGCGATCGAATTAATACCCTGTATCGTAGCATCAATTAGTGATCGTGTGTTTTAATTGTAGTATTTCGACTATAACTCAGCGTAGAATTGGAATTTCTACGACGTTTCCGAGCCAGAAATCGAGTGCCAATGTTCTGTATTTATACACCGATTTTGAACCGCTTACGGACCGTAAGCATTCTCCCTTACGGTCCGTAAGGGACACCTCATTGTTATAGTGTTGCCACGCGTGGGACTAGCCTAGCTGAGTCGACAAAATGGATAAATTCGAATTTGACAGCTTATTTTGTGGATAATCGTAACTAGAAAATACCCCCCCCCCCCTGAGTTTTAGGGGCCCTAATCCTGATTCTAATTGTTCTGGAAATCTTAAGGTTTCTGCAGAATCACTTGGGTTTCTCAATTTGGGTTTCCTATTAGACTAATTAAAATAATAAATAGGACTTTTAGTGAGAGTTGCTACATTCTCCCATCTTTATAGAAATCTCGTCCTCGAGATTTACTCAAATAAGTAAGGATACTAGTACTAATCTTTTATGTTCGAGAAACTTAACCTTTCAGTTTTATATCTAAAGTCACAAATCTTTAAACTTTTCATTTATCTCTATGTCTTAAAGAAATACTACCAGAAATTTGTCAGATAGACATTTCTTAAGGTTGTATACATGAAATACTTAGGCATGACTTAACCTTAACCCATCGCACTTAAAATAAATATTATTGAACACCGTAAAGTATTTGAGTCTTGCACTTGGAATGAAGCATCGTTGTGGATCATTGAACACTTTACCGGTTATAGTCTGGTTTTCATCAAAAACTTTTTTCCCTTTATTAAAACCAACTTCTCTATAACCAATGGCTCTGATACCACTCTGTCACACCCTCCAAAAACCCCACCCCGCCTTGGAGGCGTGACATGCCCAGGATCATAGCCACCAATCATATTGAACAAAGCATGTAAGTAATTTTTATAAAATCCAACACAATACAATTGGTGTCAAAACATAGTTTGAGTTTTACAGCGGAAGCACAAAACATAAGTTTAATATTAATTGAAATGTTTTCCCACAACGACCACGCCTACTCGTGCAAGCTTCTTAAGCTAGGGATCTAACGACCTGCAAGGCATGTAACAACGAGTCAACAATCAAGATTGAGTGAATTCACGGTTTCTGTTCTCTGGCTTAATAGCCCGTAGGATTATCCCGAAGTTTTGTTTTGTTGTCCTACCCAGGACGAACGTACGTTATTCTGCACTCTGGATAATTCGTATGTATCGCGGTCTCCCAGACATATGTGCGAAGATTATTGGAGTGGCATCCTACCTACTGAGGATGGTCGTGCCTTGTAGAAAGTCTGTGAACTCACCTTGATTTAACAAGCTTCCTGATTCTAACTCTTCTGAGAATTAGCATCTACTTTGGTATGAGGTAGAGTTTAGCCTACTGATAAGCTTAATAACCTAATTTGCACATGAAACTAGGTAAGTAACTTAATACAGCTTTTACGATAACTCACGAGATCAAACCCTCACAACAAATGATAAAGTACCATACTTAAACATCCAGCGGATTCACAACGAATGATAGAGTATAGCCCGATTTTGGACAGCACTCAAACATCCTGTCGAAATCACGACGAATGACAAAGTATAAACCCAATTTTGAGCAGCACTTAAACATCTATCGGATAGTTTCAATCGATCGGATATTGAATCGTAATAGCGATCGAATTAATACCCTGTATCGTAGCATCAATTAGTGATCGTGTGTTTTAATTGTAGTATTTCGACTATAACTCATCGTAGAATTGGAATTTCTACGACGTTTCAGAGCCAGAAATCGAGTGCCAATGTTCTGTATTTATACACCGATTTTGAACTGCTTACGGACCGTAAGCATTCTCCCTTACGGTCCGTAAGGGACACCTCATTCTTATAGTGTTGCCACGCGTGGGACTAGCCTAGCTGAGTTGAAAAAATGGATAAATTCGAATTTGACAGCTTATTTTGTGGATAATCGTAACTAGAAAATACCCCCCTGAGTTTTAGGGGCCCTAATCCTGATTCTGATTGTTCTGGAAATCTTAAGGTTTCTGCAGAATCACTTGGGTTTCTCAATTTGGGTTTCCTATTAGACTAATTAAAATAATAAATAGGACTTTTAGTGAGAGTTGCTACACAATGCTCAGGCTCGAGCATTTGTGATTGGAGCAAAGAACGCACGTGAGGACCCTAACGTGGTCACAGGTACGTTTCTCATTAACAATCACTTTGCATCCATATTATTTGACACTGGCGCCGATTATAGCTTCATGTATGTGGAATTTAAACGCACGCTTGGAATAGAAACTAGTAGATTAGAAATTCCTTATTCCATAGAACTAGCCAATGGTAAACTTGTTGAATCGGGCGAAGTTGTTAGAGGCTGCACACTAGAACTTGGTGAACGAAGATTTAACATCGACCTCTTACCTATTCAATTGGGTAGCTTCGATGTAGTAGTCGGAATGGACTGGTTGTCCAAGAACAAAGCTGAAGTTATTTGTCACGAGAAAATCATTCGCCTCCCTCTGTCGAATGATGAAACTCTCATTGTACACGGAGAAAAACAAAACGCGTCTCTACGAATCATCAGTTGTATGAAGGTACAGAAGTGCTTAAGGAAAGGATGTGTCGCTTTCCTAGCACACGTTATAGACAAGAATGCTGAGGAGCCGAAACTCGAAGACATTCCTGTGGTGAAGGAATTTCCTGATGTTTTCCCCGAAGATCTGCCAGGACTACCTCCGCAACGACAAGTCGAATTCCGTATAGACTTGGTTCCAGGAGCCGCTCCTATGGCCAAGGCTCCCTATCGACTTGCGCCATCCGAAATGCAAGAATTATCTACACAACTCCAGGAGTTGTTGGATAAAGGATTCATAAGGCCAAGCTTCTCACCCTGGGGAGCTCCAGTATTATTCGTGAAGAAGAAGGATGGAACACTGCGGATGTGTCTCGATTACAGGGAACTGAACAAGCTCACTATCAAGAATCGGTACCCGCTACCGAGGATTGATGACTTATTTGATTAACTGCAAGGATCAAGCTACTATTCCAAGATCGACCTTTGATCTGGATACCATCAGCTGAGAATCCAAGAAGAAAGCGTGCCAAAGACTGCATTCAGAACGCGATATGGGCACTCTGAATTTCTTGTGATGCCATTCGGACTGACAAATGCACCAGCGGTCTTTATGGATCTGATGAACCGCGTATGCAAACCATATCTCGATAAATTCATGATTGTATTTATCGATGATATCTTGATTTATTCACAAACGAAAGAGGAGCACGAGCAACATCTCAGAACCATCTTGGAACTACTGAAGAAAGAGAAGCTTTATGCAAAGTTCTCGAAATGCGAATTCTGGATTCGCGAAGTACAATTCCTTGGTCACGTTGTGAATGAGAAGGGCATTCATGTAGACCCATCCAAGATTGAGGCAATAAAGAATTGGGAAACTCCCAAAACCCCAACTGAAGTTCGACAATTTTTGGGCTTAGCGGGCTATTATCGGCGATTCATCGAGAATTTCTCAAAGATAGCCCAACCGCTAACGACCCTTACACAGAAAGACAAGAAATACGACTGGGGTTACAAACAGGAAGGAGCCTTCCAGCTACTCAAGAACAAACTATGCGATGCACCAATACAATCATTACCCGAAGGCACAGAAGACTTCGTGGTATACTGCGACACTTCACGATAAGGTTTGGGTTGCGTGCTTATGCAGCGCCAAAAAGTCATCGCTTACGCTTCAAGACAATTGAAGGTACATGAAAAGAATTATACCACTCACGACCTGGAGCTGGGCGTAGTGGTATTCGCCTTGAAGATCTGGCGACACTATCTATATGGTACTCGATGTATAACCTTCACAGATCACAAAAGCTTACAACACATATTTGATCAGAAGGAATTGAATATGCGCCAGCGTCGATGGGTCGAGCTGCTAAATGATTACGACTGTGAGATCAAGTACCATCCTGGAAAGGCAAACGTCATAGCAGACGCACTAAGCCGAAAAGAAAGGGTTAAGACCCTAAGGGTTCGAGCATTGGAAATGACTATTCGAACGAACCTCACTGCACGCATTCGTGATGCACAACAAGAAGCTCTTAAAGGAGAAAACCGTAAAGATGAATACCTCCGAGGTATGCTGAAATACATGGTGCCAAACGAAGAGGGAGCCCTATACTTCGAGAAGCGTATTTGGGTTCCACTCCATGGTGGCTTACGAGAAGTCATCCTTGATGAAGCGCACAAATCGAGATATTCGATCCATCCAGGATTGGACAAAATGTATCAAGACTTAAAGGAATACTATTGGTGGCCGAGACTTAAAAGCGATGTTGCTGTCTATGTTGGAAAATGCCTAACCTGTGCTAAGGTTAAGGCTGAATATCAGAAACCGTCCGGCCTATTACAACAACCAGAGATTCCCGTGTGGAAGTGGGAACAAATCTCGATGGACTTCATAACAAAATTACCCAGGACCCCGAGAGGGCACGACATGATATGGGTAATAGTCGATCGATTAACGAAGTCTGCGCATTTCCTACCGATCCGAGAAAAAGACAGCATTGGAAAGCTCGCAGAGATATACTTAAGAGAAATTGTAGCACGACATGGAGTGCCTATCTCAATCATTTCAGACAGAGATGGACGCTTTGTCTCAAGAATCTGGAAATCATTTCAGGAAGCCTTTGGATCTCAGTTAGATCTAAGCACGGCATTCCATCCACAAACAGACGGCCAGAGCGAACGGACTATTCAAACGTTAGAAGATATGCTTCGCGCATGTGTCATGGATCTAGGCAGCAGCTGGGATACTCATCTACCTTTAGTTGAGTTTTCCTACAATAACAGTTATTATACGAGCATAAAAGCCGCACCGTTCGAAGCTCTGTATGGCCGCAAGTGCCGATCGCCCTTATGTTGGGCAGACGCTGGAGATAAACGTATGGTTGGTCCTGAACTTGTACAAGAGACAACCGACAAGATTGCGCAGATCCGAGAGCGCATTAAGGCGGCTCAAGATCGACAAAAGAGCTACGCTGATCTAAAGAGAAAACCAGTAGAATTCGAGGTGGGAGACAAAGTGTTGTTAAAAGTCTCACCTTGGAAGGGCGTAGTCAGATTTGGAAAGCGTGGAAAGCTGAACCCACGATACATCGGACCATTCAGGATATTGGAAAGAATTGGTACCGTGGCATATAAATTGGAATTACCAGAAGAACTTAATGGAGTACATGATACGTTCCATGGATCCAATCTCAAGAAGAGTCCAACACAAGAAAACGTGACCATCCCGATGGATAAAGTGCATATTGATGACGCCCTCCGATTTACAGAACAACCCGTTGAGGTTACCGACTGGAAAGTCAACAAGACCAGGAGGAGCACTGTTAAACTTGTCAAAGTACGTTGGAGCTCTAAGCACGGACCCGAGTACACATGGGAACGTGAAGACCAGTTCAAAGAAAAGTATCCCCACCTATTCAAGAAGACTCCAGCGAGAGTTAGTTCAGCCTGAATTTCGGGACGAAATTCTTTTAACGGGGGGAGACTGTGACAACTGGCACCAAACCGGTAATTTCCGTACACTTTAACTATTAGTTAATGATTGCAATTATGTGCTTAATTGTCAGCAATGTCTGAACATATACTAAACAAGTGAATTCATACACGTTGTATACTACAAAATATTGCTTTATGTAGGACCGAGTTTCGTGACCGAAACCGTGATTCGTGTGAGATCGGTTCAAGACGGGAGAGATTAGAGATGATAAACAAACAACTTTGTATTAATCCGGTAGTAAAACATTACAAATCGGCCCGATTACATGATAACCGAACTAATACCAAAGGAGTATACATTCCGGGAGAGATCAAGTGGTGATCTCTCCCGGTGAGGTCTCAAACCTCCTAAAATCTCCTCTTGTTGCAAATGGCAAGGGTTTTCTATTTATAGTCACACCCCTTGTCTTGCAAACACACACGGTCAACCGAATAACCCTCTCGTTTGACCACTTCAAACGAGCGGGTCAATACACGTTCGATAGACCGTTTCACTAACTATTACAAATTCAGCGTAAAATAAAACTAATTTATTCGACAAGCATCGGACACAAAATCTGCATCAACAAATTCCCCCTTGTCCGTTGCTGTCGAATGCCGAAAATGCAACTGCAATCGATCTTCAGTCAAGTATTCATCTTCTCTGTGTTAACAAATTCCCCCTTGACCGATGATCCAGGTAAGTAGTATCTTGACGCTCCTTGTAAAATATTTCCCCCTTAAAGTACGCGTATCCGTGTTGGGTGTTGTGCAATTTCCTCAATTGACCGATCTTCCGCTGATCTTCCAATACTCCAACCGGCATTTGATAAGGGTTCCAATCTTTAAGAACTGCATCAAGTCTTGATCTTGTCATAAGAACTCTATTTCATACAAGCATACTACATTGATAGAGATTTCTGGTGAACTGTCTTCTGTAAACCGTCTTTGTGGAATCGACCAAGTAATGCACTTTAATCTTCAGCATCAACACTCAGGAAAGTCAGCTAGACCAAGTGTATCCCTTGCAAGCTCAACCAGCATGCTTAGTTGAACTACATCCAGATCTCATTGTCTCGCCTTTGTGAAGTTGACCACGTAATGCACTACGGATCTTCAGGATCAGTACTCAGGAAGTCAGCTAGACCAAGTACATCGTTTGCAAACTCAACGAATTGAGTTACCCCCAGATCCCTGTAAAATCCCAAAGAAACATCAAACCCAAAACCGAATCCTGCAGGTCTTCAGTCTTGAACTATCAGCTTTCATAAAGATTCCCCAGGTCTTCAGTGAACAGCGCTTTTGTAACTACTGTAGACTTTAGAAACCTGTATTTTTCCGTGCAAAACCCTTCACGCTGGCTGGAGAATTAATTAAAATCCTCAAATATGTGTATGTGCAAAACATTCCACGCCGAACCGTTTGTATCACCAGAAAATCACAAACTCTACCACCTGTGATTGCGTTTAGAAATTTACCGAAGAAATTCAACATTTGAAAATTTTTTATCCCCCCATTTCTTTGGTAAAATCTCTAAACCTTAACAGATTCTCTCCACTTCAAAGAAACTGTCGTCAAATGTTCACCAATTCCCTCCACTAAGCGGAACTGTCGTCAATCTTCATTGAATGTTCTCGGTTCCGAAAAATCACGAAAACGACTTTCTTCTTTGCATATTCTAGTTGAATAAGAACGTCCCCTAGTACCCCGTAGGATCCGACTTGTATCCCTCCAAAGACTTTGTGAACTCGTTAGGACCGGTATTGACATTCTAGGTTCATTCATTCGTTACCAAATGCGAGAATATGACAATAAACAAAAAAGATTTCTTCGTTGCATATTCTAGTTGATAAAGAAATTTCGCCTAGTACCCCGTAGGATCCGACTTGTATCCCTCCAAAGACTTTGTGAACTCGTTAGGACCGGTATTGACGTTCAAGGTTCATACGTTCGTTTTCAAATGCGAGAATATGACAATAAACAAAATGCTTTCGAACATTTACGAATAACCGATAACAATCATAAACATTGACGTGCGGAAGTGAACATACCGTTTTGTTTTTGGCCCATAATAGTCGCGTCACCATTTTTGACATTTGCATCGGTAACCGTGACTACCCCACATTTTTCAAAAATAATCAAGTTCTCGTCATCTTTTTTTTTTTTTTTTTTTTTTAAATCAAAAAGTTTTCATCATTCCGCATCATCCCCCGCGCTTCTTGAACCGTACGAATTTGATGTTGAAATTTGGAAGCCCGGTTCAAATTAATTTCGCGAACACCCGACCCACTCCCACTAGTAATTTGTTTACTTAAACAAGTAAACTAATGAAAATATCCGAAGTTTCATTAGAAATCTAATACAAAATAAAACTTCACTTCTAGCTTCAATCATGTGGGCCCAAAATAAAGTTGTGACTTCAAAATTTAGAAAAATCACGTGAGCCCATAATGTGTTCTTGATCCAACTTTGGCCCTTTTGATCGACCCAACACCACCAACACAAACAGAATATTAAACACTGCTAGTGGGCCTTTTTGATAGGTCTTATAATGCCAAATCAAGCTTTTATCTTGCACAAATGGGCCCAAGCAGAAACACATATCTGCCAAACAAATAATTGAAAATTTTCAAACCTAATTGCCATCATCAAAGAATAGCCGACATCATCTTCCACCTTAGCCAAACATCATTTGACTTCCTCTCTCCTCTTTCTGGATACAACCGTAACCAGCAACATCTTATCCCCTTTTTTTTTTTTTTTTTTTTAAAGCTCCTTCAACCTTAAACCAGAACCTCTTCTTCCTCGATATTTCTGGAATACCCATCTCCAAAATTCAAACATCATTCCCTGTTTCTTCGATCAACAACTTCAAATCGATTGGAGTTTTGAAGGTATCGCAAAACCACCGCCGGTTCGGAATTGAACTCTGGGGTGTCTTCTTCTTCTGCGGTAATCAGCATCCATCAAAAACTATCACCGGAAAACACGCCGATGAACAGTGCCACCGGAAAACATCCTTCGATGATGTTTCTTAACCTCGAAAGATGGACTGCAAAATATCCTTCGAACCTTTAAGCAGCCTCCAAGAACATCAAGAACACAGCGACTGTTCTTATGCAGATCTTTGACGAAAACATTGTATTTTTGATTTTTGATGATGATAACTTGATTATATAGGTGAAAAACATAAAACCGAACACTTGTTTCAGCACAGATCTGAATATTCGGGTCCAGATCTGAGTTTTTCTCATTTTCACCCAACTTTTCTTCTTGAACAAAAATCACTAAAATCACAGATCTAGAGCACATGTGACTTAGTAAACGGTTAGATTTACTAAATCGGGCACATGTGACTTGTAGGTCCCTCGGAGGTTGAGGTTAAACCTTATCCTTGTTATGTTTAACACACTAGCAAGTGCGGAATCCAAGCTAGAATGCAAACCGATAGTTTATATGAGAACACAAGCTACAAAGAGAAAGGTAAACACACGAGATATCAAAGTTTTCTCTTGTATTTCAGTGGACACGGTTACAGCCCTTGACCAAACTGAAAATACGCTCTCTACAAGACTAAGTTTGCTCACTCCCTGAAGTGAACACATTACATCAGTATATATATCCAACACAGGTCGTCTGGTCGAAGGATCAGATAGTCAGATCGAAAGATCATCTATCGAACTGAAAACTATCGAAGGATCCACATGTACCTCGAAGGATGATATCCTTCGAGGTCCATCTATATCCATCGAAGGTTTATCCTTCGAGCTCATCGAAGGATATAAACAATCCTTCGATGACTCATCCTTCGACACAGACAACTTACAAACAAGTTCGAACTGTTTGGTCAAGTCAAACCAGGAGGATGGTTGACTTGGTCAAACTTACATTAAAACACCTATAAACAACCATAAGACGAATACAAGACTAACAAAAGACATCGTTTTATATCATATCAAAATACAGACAAAGTACAGACACAAGTGCACCAACAAACTCCCCCTTGGCTGTAGCTTTGTCTCGATCTTCGTGTCTTCAAGTCTCTGACGTCCTTTCAACCGTTAAGTGATGCGTTGACCATGCACTTCCCGCATTCACAAGTAGGTTGAAGCAATACAAGGCCATCTTCTGAAACTTCATTGCTTGTGCACGATCTCTAACCAAGTAGTTGATCTCGTGATCCTTAAGAATAATAATATCCGACCTGGACATGTTAGTAATTCACATTGGATCTATCATTCGAAAGTTCTCCTGACTGTCTTTGAATAAGATCACCGCTTCTCCAGTATCTGCATCATAAACCCAGCAACGAAAGTTACCCAGAAAATCTGTCTTCATTTTCAACAACGGTATTTTCTTCATCAAATTTGGAGGATCATAAATTAATCGATAACGAGCAGTTTTTGTCTCTGGATCAAGCGTGAACCTGATCTGCTCGTATCGAGGAAACTGCGGCTTGTATAGTGGATCCTTCCAACCTCTTTATACCCTGACCTTGAAATACGAACCGCCTCGAAGGATCGTTATCCTTTCGAAAGATGAAAAGGTGCTTCGAAAGATGGGACTTTGGGTCGAAGGATCCAGATCTGGATCGAAAGATACCAGATATTTGTGGAACCCTCAACAACCTCGAAAGACGATCCTCGAAGGATATCTTTCGACCTGATCCATCTTTCGAAAAGTCTGATCAGCTCGAAGGATCCAATTGGTCAAATCTTTCGTTGACCAATTCATCTTTCGAGCATCAAGATTGACTTTCATTGACCATCTGATCTTTCGAGAGCCAATGCTTCCTCGAAGGATCAGATTTTCACCAACACTTTGGATTTTGGGAATTTGCAATTCAAACCCTTCAAATTCTTAAAAGTTTTCAGAAACGACCGTTTTGAAAAATTGTCCGTTATGAAGTTCTGCAAAGGTCAGTTTTATGAAGTATCTCGGCTTGCCAGGTATCTGATCGAGTACCAACATCGGTTAATCAACAATAAGATTAAATTGAAAATGTTTTTGGATTTTGATAAAATAAAAGACAACAATTTTAATATCCTTTGAATGTTATCAAACGACATCACCGCTAATGTCGTACTGATATGCACCAAACGACAAAACTGTTTAAAAAGACAAAAAAAGTTAAACATTAAAGTTAAGCAGTAAATAAATATGTACAAACACAACAATATTTTTTGCGAGTTTCTGGCGAAGAGAATCATATCAGTTTGCGGTCTTTTGTCAAAACACATTTCCTTTTAATATTCTTTTACAGAGGTGGATAAGTATTCTACCACAATTACCGATATTGTTATCCACTTAAACTCACCGATCAAGTGTAATCATAATACATTGAGATACATTTAAGGTATGATTTATACTTACCGACCGGTGTTCATCCACTCACGACACATTCCCGTATCAAGGTATGCACGAGAGTTCATCTTACTGGGGAGTATACCATTTATCATCCGTTTTTAACGTATATAAAATGTGAACAAGTCACTTATTTGAGTTTGAAAACCAAGCCCTATGTGTTAGAATCACTTATTGATGAGGAACTTGATTTTCATATGCATGAGGGCACAGGAGCAAGTCCGTGAACAGGTCAGTACTTCCGTACAGCAGAGAGACGAACTTGACTCCCGGATAAATGTGATATTTTATCACTTATTTGAATGGACATGTGATTGTTTATCACTTATTGAGGTCGAATGCAGTATGTACACGTATGTATAGTATCATGGAAGAACTAGACTTTGTCTTTTATAGAAACAACCATGATACCCAGATGATAAACAGCATAAACCCCGAATATCTCA